>JAUMHQ010058971.1:0-16090 GCA_032361165.1 Enteromius paludinosus | reverse complement strand
CTACCAGACTGCCACGGTTAAAGTTAAATATCTTCGTTTGTGTTCTGCTGAGGAAACAAAGTCACCTACATCTTGGAGGCCCTGGGGGTAAGCAAGTAAACATCAAATTTTCATTTTTGGGTGAACTATCCCTTTAACTTGCAATAAGTCAGACTAACTGAAATAAGCCTGGTTTATACACTGATCTTGTCTTATGGAACAGCTCCCTTGTCTACTTAATTAGCCACGAGGTCCCAAAGCACTCTTTGAAGGCGTGCAAAAGCTTGTAACTTGCACTGGTTTAAACTTTAAAGTAAAACAAACTCTCCAATACGTTCCTCAGATGGTGACAGAAGTGAGTACACACGCTAACAGGAAGCGCACACAATAGCCACCCAGCGGTTCTGCTCAAGAGGACATGAGCCCCTGACACTGCAGTTATTGTTCAGCTCTCATTTCCTGCCGTTGAATAAAAGTAAATATCCTTTTTTTTTTTTTATACGACAAGACTATAAAAAGAGTTGCAAGGTGTGTCGCTGAAGGATGAAGTAATGGTTATTTTTGCCTGAAGAGTGAGGACATGGTTCTAAAGTTCATGGTTGAAGACGCAAGATGATGTGCGGGCAGTGAGTTAACACACACACACACACACTGTGAAGTTATCAAGCAGCAGGAGGAGCAGGCCACTCCTGAGTAATGTCTTGCTCCACGAATCAACAACATGAGACAATTTTACTCACAATAGAACATAGAGAAGGTTTGTTTAATCTGAGACATTTTACACTTTTACCCGCTAAATCAGCTCGTTTCAAATTTGATGCCTGCAGGTTTTAAAAAAGTTGGCACGGGGACAACAAAGGGCTGAAAAGTTCAGCTTGGAGAACATCTAGCAACTAATTGGAATTGTCAATCCCATATATGATATTCCTTTCAAACATGAGCACAAGCTGATCGCCCATAAAACTTACCAGCAAGTCAACAGCCAGGACAGTTCATCCAAATGTTTTGGCAGAGCTGTGACAAAAGGCAGAGTTGAATTTGTCCAGGATTCTCCACTAGATGGCAGAATTTACAAAGCAAAATATCATTCAAATAAGACCATTTAAAAATCCAATGACAAAATCTCCAAAATGACTGATGCTTTAATTAGCTATTAAAAGATTTATTACAACGTTTCATTAATTTATTATAATTTATACAGAACTTTCACAAATTACAAGTTGACCGCCAACACAATAATTATCACATCGTTTTTTCCCCCCAAAGTGGACCTCTAGTAAATGTAAGAACAAAACCCCCATTGTAAAGCTGCCAGTTCCTGGCTGAAAATCTAAGAGTAGACAGAGACATGGTTGAAACACTGGTCTAATTCTCTTAGAGAATTCAGTCATGCAGGTAAAGCACAGATACAAATTTACCTTCAAAACCAAAATCAAGATGACTTAATAGCAGAACGAAACGCAGAAAAAGTCTTGTAGAACTACACAGTAGTAAGCCAATAGATTTAAAAAAAGAGAAGAGGATGATAATCAAAGACTTTCTTATGTAGTAATTGTCACCAAGTGTAACTTGAACTTAAAGACCGTAGTTTTATATCTGTCATTGTGTGTTTTGAAGAGCAGCTCCAGTTCGGTTCAGTTTTGTGGAGTTTAATGCTAAAGACAGAATTGCTGAAAACAGTTCCACAGGTTGGCCAGAAAAAGCCTTATTTAAAGGTTTGTTCAGGTTTTTTTTTTGTTTGTTTTTTTGTAGTCATGATCCTAAGACAAACATAGTACCAGTAGAGATCACATACAATGATTTCACCATAATGGCATATACAATGCTTCCTTAATTACACTGTAATCAGAAAGTCAATGAACTAATGATCTTTTCTCAATGTTTCTAAGAGTCAGACACCACAAATAGTTAAGCGGAAGAAAATCACTTGTAAAAAAGCATTAAGGTTCTTATCAAAACAAGATCGTGAAAAGCTCTCAGGCAAGTCTATTTCTAATTCACCTAAAACTTCATTGCAGTTAAACTGTAAAAGAAATGTGTCCTTGTAATTTCAATAACCTGCACATATCAAAGTAAGCATGGTGAATAATGCACTCCTACAATCACTGCTCAGTGAACAATCATTCATGTCAGAAAATCTTCCTTTAACATGCCAGGATCCGTATGAAACATTCACACAACAACACCTTACTATTTCTAGAAGACTGACGATCAGATTCGTTTTAAAGCTACTCCGAAACATCAGCTGGAAATGCTTGTGTCAAGCACTTAAAACAATGATAGCTCTCCCTTCATGTGCAAAATATAAAAGGCAAATAAATTATAAAGTGGCCGATTCTTCCTTGGATAGTGCTCCTGTAAGTCTGTTTCCTCTCACTATGGATCCGAACACATCAGGACTGTCGCGAACCGCTCCGTCTCGATCTCGGACTCAATACATACACCACAAACAGAAAAACCATAAAACAATCTGTACCATTTCTGCATATCCTCTTAAGTGCCTTCCCCGATTACTGTACTCACGACTCTTTATAAAAATGCGCTGGATTGAAAAGAGCTCAAATGAAAACGAGACGAATGCGTCTCATTTCAACATGGTTGCCAGGAATCAAAGCGACCAATCAGAGGCCTGATCAGCTTCCTGAAGACTGGGCGTGAGAGGAAGAGGCGTCTTCCTCCTCTGTGCTGTGTTCTGCCGCGGGCCTCAGAGCGGGGCCGGCTGCGAGGGCTGCCGTGGCTGCTGTGGAGGAGCTGACGCCGTTGGATGTGCTGATGGAGCTGTGCTGGATGGCCTCGTTCTGGGGGCTGCTGGGAACAGACATCTCCCCGCAGCTGTCCTCCTTATCCAGCTCTGAAACACACAGCCGCAGAGACGACAGACATTAGCAGCTCTTAAACGCTTCCACACACACCATGCAGTCTGTTCAACTACTGTTTAAAGTAGTGCTTAGTAGAGTTAAACATGAAAAATAATTATAATAAAAAAAAAATAATAATAATTTAAACAGTACAATATTATTTGTATGCTGTCGGATAACCCAGTATATTTCCCAAGGTATGAATTACACACCTCGTGCTTAACTTGACCTTACAGTATAATGAATGATTCAGAAGTCACGTAGTCATTTAGCAGACACTTTTATCCAAAGCGACTTACAAATCAGAGTAGCAATCAGAGTAACGAGAGCAACAGTGTACAAGTGACGTGACAAATCTCATTTAGTCTAACACAGTGTTTAAAAAAAATAATAATAATAATTTGACCAAAATGAATAGAATAGAACAGAATAGAAATTCCCACCAGCTGGGAAGAGTCCAGAAAAAGGTACACTTATTTTGAGCCTCTTTGGAATGGCTCCACAAAGTGTTGTTCATTTCTGAAGGGCACATAAGTCTGAATTAGCAAGTTTAGGTATATTGGTGCAGTGCCAGTGGTCTTGTAGGCAAACTGCAGAAGAGAGGTGTGACTTGGACTTTCTTCGGCTTATTGAAAATGACTCCTACTGCTGCTTTCTGGATCAGTTGCAGTGGCTTGACTATACATGTGGGAAGGGCCCCCAAGAGAGCACTACCACAGTCCTGTCTGGAGAGAACAACAGCTTGGACAAGGAGTTGGGCGGCCTGTTCTGATTGAATGATCTAATCTTCCTTATGTTGTATAAGACAAATCTGCAAGATTGCTACAGTAGCAACTAGCAGTATAGTCCATGATGCTTAACTGATCGCCAATTATAACTCCAAGCCTCCTGTGTCCTGGAAGGAGCTATGGTTGATAAACCTAGCTGTATGGAGATGTTGTGATGAAGTCCTGGGTTGGCGGAGTCCACAAGCAGTTCTGTCTTAGCAAGGTCGAGTTAAAGACGGCGGTCCTTCATCCAGCCAGAAATGTCTGTCAGACAGACTGCAATGCGAGCAGCTACCATCAGATCATCTGATTAGAGTGAGAAGTAGAGTTGAGTGTCATCAGCATAGCAGTAATAGGAAACAACATGCTTCAGAATGACCATAACAACAACAACAACATATAGATGGAGAAGAGAAGTGGTCCTAGCATTGAGCCTTGAGGAACCCCAGTAACAAGAAGTTGTGATTTAGAAGCCTTACCCCTCTGAGACACACTAAAAGACCTACTGGAGAGGTAGTGTGGTTCCTGATGTACATTAGACTGGACAGAATATGGACAGAATATCCAGCAAAATAGGTAATTAGATGCTGCTCTTGCCAGTCTCAGGGCTTCTGTAACCGAGAGACCAGGACAGTCCCAGTTGTTGAAGGTTGTTTTGTGCAAGAAACTTGAACACAATTCCCTCAAGTGTGTTTGCAATGAATGGAAGAGTGATACTGGTCTGTAGTTGGAAAAGGACTGGATTTACAGAGGGTTTCTTAAGCAATGGGGTTACCAAAACCTGCTTAAACGCTCTGGTAAATGTGCCAGTGTGAAGAGAGGTGTTGATGATTTGAGTGAGCGCACATGTAACTGAAGCAGAAAAATTCCCTAAAAAAAGGTGAGTGGAGAAAGGATCAAGTGGACAGATAGTAGGATGATTGAAAAGATAAGTTTGAAACATCTGCCTCCAAGAGTGGAGAGAAGAGAGAGTGTGTTTATTGTCATGAAGTTTTTCTGTCAAGATGTGTTGTGAAGAATTGGCTGGTTCTTGTTTTATTTATGAAGAATGTTGCCATGTCATCAAGTTGATGAAGAGGACAAAGAGGAGAAGAGAAGGTTTGGCCAGTGTGTTCACATGCTTAACAGATATCACTGTGATTGGTTACAATGATCTTCAAATACAACAATATTGCAATTAATCCATGAAATCATGTTTAGGTCAATTTAAACTGTGTAACACTGATAACAACACTAATTTCTGTGGTAAGCCTTTGGTGAAATGTTTTGGCCATGATAATCATGTAGTAAAAACTGATATCATAACAACCCCAGTTAGTAATGGTTTCAAAGTTGAAATTGATACAACTAAATCTGTTAATATTCTATTGATGTCAATAACTGTTGCTTAGCTGGAACATGCCTCCTGAAAGTGCAACCCCTTCTTTGTGACTGATGACTCTTGAGCTGTAGTGCTGACATCTACCGTCAGGCACACACTGTCCATGCTAAGCAGCCAAATCTTACCCCCTGAGCAATGGTGTGAGCGAGAAAGCTGGATTCTGACCCCGCCAAATATCTAAAGCTTTTTCGCACCGGATGAGTTGCTGGCATGATTGCGATTAAAGACTTTCCCAGTACAATGCTTTGTCTTTTATTAATCCCAGTGCTTGCTTTGTAATCTTTAATTAAAGTTACAATGTCATTTTAAACCAACATCATCAGGGTATATTAGAGGCTGTAGCGTGCGGCCAGACTCGCGCACCCCTCCCTCCGATCCCCTCTTTTTCCTGCCAACTACTGCAGCGACAGATAATTACTGCACCTGATTTTAATGATACACACACAGGAGAGCGGCAGAGATGCGCGGTCCAAATGCCACCAGCTGTTCTGCAGTTGCATTGAATTAATTGGCTCCTGATGAGGAAGCGAATGAAAAAGGCTCGCTCTCGCACAGAAATGCAGACTACCATGATAATTAATATAGCTAATGAAGCAAGCACGGCTCAAATGGCACTTGGTAATTAATGCAGGGGTATTTGATTGTGCGCATGCTTTTGAAAAGACCGGACTTGCAAACCTCGCCTGCCTCCACGCATGTAAGGTCGAGCTCAGAAATCCGAACTGGGTTTTCGCTTCTCTTTGACTCCATGTTCAGGCATCTGTAATTACTCCTAATGGTATTAAGCAGAAACGGGAGTGATGTATTATCATACACCGCATTGCATGCTCTGGAGAGCGCTCTCGGATCATCTCCGCTACGAGCAGATGGGGCTTGTGCAATGCCAAACGGAGGCACGGCCTGCCCTGTTTGCAGGGCAGCCTGGGTAATATCCCTCCACCTGCTACCAGAGCAGAGAGATTAAGGCCAGAAACATACTTTACTTAAGCACGCAATCAGAAACGAAAATGTTTTTGCCAAGTAGGCCCACGTCGGCCACATTTTACACCTGTCCCAAGCAGGTACAATGCGACTTTCATTTATTTCAGACCTAACAGACTGTAATGAAGCCAACAAGACGGGAGCGCTCAGGTGACCGCGCTGACGTCTGCACTTTTTCAATGCATTAAGACCGCTCTTTGACAGGTGATGACCATCTGCGGCTTCTCCGTCCTGCGATGAATGTGGCACAAACTGGCGTTGTTTACCAATCCAGCAAAGATGGAGCGGCGCTCTTCCGCGAGTCTCATTTGCACAGGTGACTAATATATGACCCCTCACGGTGTCGGGTGACATTGGGAGCATAAACAGGATTGAGGAATGGTTTCGATCATCTCCATACCCTCCTCTACCTCGCCAAGAGCGACCAAATGAACCCGCGCCCTGACAACCCAATCTCAACCGACTCATAATATGCATGAGACCTGTCAGTCAAGCTGCTTAACAATGCCGGCGAGTAATGAACTGCACGGCTGCAGCGGCGCATGCCAGTCGCGAAGCGCCGCTGCTGTCAGGCTCTCCGCAATAATACACTCATTTTGGAAGCAATCATTGTCAATACAAGTCAGCCTCGGGTTACAAAATGAGCCAGACACACGTAACGTATCGGACATGGTGTGATATCCAAGTTATGTACAAAAAGTGCTTACGCGCAAACGGAGCGGCCGTTAAGTTTTAGTGTTGCCGGCACATGCAATCTCTCCCACAACCGCTGCTTCGTCCCGGTGACAACAGCTAATTGATATGAAGTGGTTGCATATGGCAGACGAGGCACAGATCTGCACATTTCACAAGGTGTCATTAAAGCGTAACGGCCGAAGACGCAGCCCTTGGTTCCTGAATGCCTCTTTATCACTCATCTTAAAGAGGACAGTGCTACATACAGCGGGGATCATTTTGTTAGTGAGCATCGCTGCTGTGCAAATATATGAGTCCTCTGTGTAATAATGGGACGAGATGAATCTGTTATTTCACTTCACATTTCATCAAAAACCCAACTCCACACTCATTAGGAATAACACTCATCAGTTATTGTCAAAAACAAACAAAACGAATTAGGAAAAAAAAAAAAAAAAGAAACTATTAGCTTTACAACCCATTAAGCAGAGCTGTCAGTCCAGAGATGTGTTCACATTTGGAAGGAAAGAGACGCATTTAGTGAGATGAGATCACATTGCCAACTGAGATTTAGGCATTGGGAATGATATCTCAGGCTCAAGATTAGCTCTTTTGACTATAAGCAGTAAGCAACCACCCAAGACAGCGGTTTTATACGTCAGGTAGGTTTCTTTGGGAAAAGGGTTGGGATACACTTCCAAAGTACCCTAGAAGTGGTAAATTTACATATTTCTTATTAGTATATGTTTGATACAGTTACTGCTTTGACTCATTCATTGAGTTCCTTCGGTGATAAATTCATCAAATTGACTCAAATCAGTTACAACAGTTCATTAAAATTTATGTACTTATGATACCCCCATGGGCAGTGTGTGGCAATAGATCTTGTGGTCCTTTCTGGATCCATTCAAATCTATTTTCCACATGGCTAAAATGTGAATTGTGAATTGATACTGAAAGAATCTGCTGAAATCTTTGTTCAAAATGTACTACATCTATGTTTGATTGATTGATTGACCATACGTTTAGCAATTAAAAGTATTTTTAAGATAAATGTAAAAACATCCACCTTCAGGTTTAGGTTCATATGTCTCTTTACTGATTTTTTGAAGGTGAACCTAAGAAGAAAATGCTCATTGCTGATAATATTTAGAGATGAACACATACTTTTATTTATGAACTTGATTATCCATACATAATTTTTTAAAGAAAATCATGTAAAAATAAAATAGATGATATAACAGGATTTTGAGGACCACTTAATTGTTCTTCTCTTCAATTGCATTATACTTACTATTACAGAGCTTTAATCATAAAACTAAGCATTTATTATGATTAATTATCATCACACTAAAATATGCTGTTTTATTGGGAGTTACAGAGTGACAACTGATATTTATATGCATTTTATGAAAGTATCTCAATCATTGGTTTTACAAGCTATCAGAATGTCATCTTCTTTTTGGTCGTCTGCAACATCTGCACCAAATTGCATAGTTTTGAGCTTCTGAATAAAAATGATGTGCTTTTTCTCAACCAGTATGGGTTCCACATTCTAACTATATGCATACTCAAAATCAACCTTGATACTTAATATGATCCTTACATTTTTCCACAATTTCCAAGAAATACTGTCTTATGGTTAGAAATGATACATTTATGATTAAATATGTAAGACTTTACTTGGTTATGAGTGCAGAATAATGATGGTTTTAAAAAAGTAAAAACCATTTCATGGCTGTGATGCATAAGTGCTGAATCAATCAAATAAATGACGAAGCAGGCTGCTGGGTCTGATGGTGTGAATGTGCTGAGGTCACTCACGGTGGTATCCTGATTTCTTTTGCAGGAGCGTCACGGGACAGTCTTTATGAGCCAGCAAGAGCTGCTTCAGCTGGGCCACCTCGCTTCGCAGAAGAGTCACCTCGCTCTGCACAGAGAGAAAGCAGCACATCACCCGTCAACATCAGCGAGGAATCAACAGAAAAAGATCATTAGCTCTTCTTCAGTTAAGCTTTTCTGGGACACAATTATAGCTGCTTAATGGCGGCGTCCCAGGAGAGAAACACAGAGAGAGCGCTCCCCTCCGTCAGCGAAACACTGTCGCCCATTCTGGTGAGATTTACTCTCGTCTGCCGTTAGGACTCCCATGGGGCTGTGCTGTTCTGCATGCGCTAAAGACAGACTGTTTAACAGCGAAGGTGACTTTAACAGGATTTACAAAGAGCCGAACGGGTGCGAGAGAAGGGCAAAAGTGTTCTCTTTTCCTCAGAAACACGGCCAGCGTTTAATGTAGCAGCCAGTTTATTTCTTTCCATCTGTTTTATCTTGGCAGAGCTGGTGCGGTGTGCAGAGGAGAAGCAGATTTAAACACAGCTGCTAAAATACTATGGCAATGTTCACCACAAACTGCCATCTTCCTTTAGGACCACAAAGTCGGCCTCCCTCCGTCCTTCTCTTCTTTGTGTGCAAATGCACCCACGACTCCATCAGTCTGGAGCTCAGCTTGACCACAGACTATTAATATTAGCTACTGGAAAATAACTCATAAGGCTCGGGGGCTGTTAAATCTCCTAAAACAAGACTGGTGAGGTGTTTAACTGCCATGTCAATATCTCCAGAGCAGTGTGGCCAGTGCCTGATAGATAAATATTAACGGCTAGCTTTCTGAAACGTGACTGAGTAACTGCTGTCATTCTGTGGTCAAAACTGTAGCTTTAATTTGACTGTCGTTCCAGGCATATGTGGCTGTGCTAGTTTCATGTCTGTACATGTTTATTCTTGTATAATAAACAATTTCAAATAGGTATTTTATGTAGATTTATTTATTATTTAATCAGGTGAGAAGTATACTGTAACAGGCAGGAAAACGCAGCTGAGAAGTAATTATTACAAAACAAAGCTTGACAGGGTGAAAACAACCCTGAATGACTAAATATCAAAAGTGACACTGCTTTTCAATTGAAATGCATACTTTTTTTCCCTAGGAAGGGTGTATTGCATTGATTAAATGTGACAGTGAAGACCTTTTATTTTAAATAAATTCTGTTCTGCCTATTATTTTGAAATTGATATTTATAAAAAAAAAAAAAATAAAAAAAAAAAAATATATATATATATATATATATACACAAACCAAATTTAAATATAAAATGTCATTTAAATTATAATAATATTTAAAATATTACTGTTTTTGCTCCATTTCGTATGGTCAACCTAAAATACCTAAAAATCTGAAAAAAAAAAAAAGTGTACATAGTTAAGTCTCACTTGAAACAAGTGTTTTCTCTAAAATATCTGAAAAAACTTCACTTAAATGTCCAAAAAGACAAATTCTTAGAAATTCCATTAGTTAACCTGCACTAGGCCAAATTATTCTATTCTATGTCTATATTTCACATCTCCATCAGACTTACCATACTAGAATTTAGCTACAAGGTATTAATAATTCAAACGTGTACGGTCATGTTATCTCGATCTAAACACATGTACTGTGGGTACAGTCCTCCCATTCAACAACAACAACAAAAACCCCAATCAAACGAAACGTCTAAAATCTGCTGCATCTCAACTGTCCCCTGTGCTGTTTTCAGAGAGACGGCGCGGCAGTAAGATCAGGTCATTAAAGTGTTTAATGTTTTCACAGACTGGCTGCATCCATAAAGACAGCACAGGGGGGATGTTTGGCTCGAGTGCTGCCGTGCGCTGGTCGGCAAACCCTGACACCTCGTTAAAAAGCCAGTTAAGGATGATGTTAACGTAATTGAGCATCATTAGAGCTCTACGCTCCGATCAGCTGGGCCAACGGGGCAGAGAGGGACAATTACAGCAGCCCATCAGCGCTGATAAATGCGCTCGTATTAAACGCCATCTCTCCGAAGAAACATACCGTCACGCTCGTTTCCAGAGTCCCGAGCATTCTGTTCTACACCCAACACCCTTCTTTGCTTCTCCATCTGCTTGATGTTAGTTTATTTCTTCATATAACCCACAAACTAATCGCCCTTCCCCCTCCCCGTCGCCAAACCACTGCGCTTTGTTTAAACGGACAAATAAAGAAGACAGCGTGCAAATAAACAGTGGCACATCTCATTAAATTGTCTGGAACGTGCCGTCGCCGAGCCGCACTCGCCGTTATCAGCAGAGACAACGGTTACGTGAACTGTTGCGAACTTGTCAGTGGCGGATCCTAATTGCCTGCTACAAAACGGGGGTTGAGAAAGAGACGGCTTTCCCTGGGAGAGTTCCAGGGCAGCTCCGACAGAACAGACGACACGCTTGTGTGCCGATGACATCTGGAGGAAACGTCTTTATTGACAGGGCCATATCGATGCAGGAGACTCCGACAATCACGCAGTGGCTGTCAGGCAAACGCACTTCTTAATTTACATTAATGACTTCATCACCGTCTTTGTCTGGCTCTCCAATGCACTTGGAAACACACTCGAAGACATGTGTGTGTGTGTGTGTACCTGTAGCTGTCCGTTCACGCTGCTCAAGTCTTCTGCTTTCTTCTCCAGATTCTGCACCCAGACTTTCCTCTTCTGCCTGCATCGAGACGCCGCAGCCCGGTTCCTCTCCAGAAACTTCCGCCTCTTCTCGTCTGGGTCCTCGCTGGTAGTTCTCCGCCGTCGCCCGCCTGTGCTGGTGGTGTGCTGGGCCGGAGGGGCAGGAGACACCTGCACACAATGTTTTAGCATTAATAATACAAAGGATGACTAAAACAGAACACGTACTAGAAATGTGTTTTGCGCTTGATAAAAATGATCTTTTTAAATTTGAATGATTATTGGTAACCCTTGGTACCATACATTTCAATTTATTAATCTGCCACAGATATAAACGATCATTTCTTAATGCATTTCTTAGTCTTCGCCTTTCTAAACTACCATTTAAAAAGTAAATGTTTTCACAATTAAAAATATGTATAATAAGAAGTTTTTTAATGAGCAAGGCTGAATTAAACTGATCAAAAGTGACAAGAAAATATACATTTAAAAAATACATTACTACTAATGAAAGAAATGTGAAAAAAGATACAATTTTTGTATAAATATCAAGTAGAGCAGTGTTCCCAGCATTAATTTATATATTAAAAAAAATGTTTCTTGAGCGGAAAATTAATTTTTGTGTGACACTGAAATAAATTAATGCATATTAATTTTATATATTAGTTATTTTAAAATGCAATAATATTTTAAAATGTATCACTGTTTTTTGTATTTTAGATCAAATAAATGCACTCTTAGTGACCACACACACACACAAAAAAAAACTCTCCGAATCCCAAAAGTTTGAATGGTACTAAATGTACTATTCTTCATTGTTATTTCATTCTAGTTCATAATAATCCATTAACTACTGGTAAATTTGAAATGTTAAAATGATATAAAAGCACATAAAACCTGTTAACCTTTTGTTCTGTGTTAGTTATATTACTTTCCGGATTATTTGTATTTGATTATTTGTTATAGCACATACAGGCGTCTCTGTTGTGGATGTAGCTGGCTGCTGTAGTGACTGTGGGCGGGGCTCCTCTGCTGGGGGCGGAGCTGGGGGCAGTGTCTCACTGGCCGAGCTGCTCTGGATGTCACCTGTGTCGCCGTTGGTTACCTGAGGGATCTGTTGACTGAGGGCCGCCTTCAGCTTCTGCAGATGAGAGACAGATCAGAGGTCAGGTCAACATCTACTTCTTTTCATTTCATTTCTTGTTTTATCTGCTTGCTTTGTGTCCAATATCACATTCAAAACACTGAACTGTGATTGGCCGGGTTAAATATCAGTCAAAAGGCCCTTCCTGACTCAGTGGGAGATTCTGGACTCAGTAAGCTGCAATGCTGCAATTTGCAACAGACTTTATGCCGACGGTCAAAAATCTGTCTATCCCCATAGCGTTGAACCATAAAAGCTCGCTCTCCTCAGCATGTTTGTCTATAGTTCTAGCAGCGAAATGATGAAAACATGGTGCTATCTCTCTCTCTCTCTCTGTCTCTCTCTGGGATCAGGAGACTAAACTACATTAGAGAGAGGCGAGAACTGAAGATTAGAATAATTAACTTCTGCAGAAAACCAGAGGCAAGGATTAAAACAACATATTCATCACAGCTTTAAACAGATGCTTCCCTCAGAGCTCTTCCACAGGAGTAAGAGCTGTCGTAGCTAATTCCCTATTCCCTGGAGATGCCTGTGATTTTCTCTTGTCAGGGAAATCTGCCTTTCCCTGGCGTACTGTAGCATGTGCAGCATAGAGACCTCATCGCTAAGAGCTTCTCTTTTCACTATGAGCAACCCCCAATAATGACAACACCAGGGCCTGACGAAGTTAAAACATTTCGGATTATTGTCCCAATATTGTGTTTTGGTCATATTCAATAAAACAGTGACTAGTATAACTTAATAACCAGCCCATGGAAGGCGAGTGTAGCGAGATGAACCCAAGTGCAGTTTATTGACAGTGCAATCCAAAAACGCAAACAAACGACTTGACATGGACGTAGCAGGAACAGGCATGAAAAGACTAAACTCACCGACAGTGTATTACAACATTAATACGCAACAAGCACAAAGTTCAACAATGGCCAAATACATAGAGAGCAATGACACAATGACAAGGACAACCAATCAGGACATGACACAAAGAACAAGGGAACCAAGATATGAGGGCAAGGGAAGCATGACACAACAGACAGAATCAAATTAGAAAATAAAAGCCATGACAACAATGAACAACACAAGGACACCCAAACAAAACCCAAAACCTGTGTTACATATCCCCCCTCTAAGGGCGGCTCCCGACGCCCAAACAAAACCCAAAGTCGGTGGTAGAGCTGGGAGAATGATGGAGGGCCAGGCCCATGCAGTGGAACGGGATCAAAGTAATGGAACAATGGTGGGCCTGGGCAGTGGAGCAGTTGCAGACAATGGATCAATGGAGGACCTGGGCCATGGAGCAATGGAAGACAGTGGGACCGTGGGGGACCTGGGCTGCGGAGCAATGGAAGACAGTGGTCCAGCAGCAGACAGTGGGACAGTGGAGTGGACTCGTGGACAGGGGAGGCCTCTGGAGTGCAGTGTACTGCCCACACGCTCCAAATGGCAATCGGCATTAAAGGGAGCACAGCGGACTGTGGCAGGACCTCTAGGATGTCAGGTATTGAGAGCGCTGAGGGGAAACTTGCATTACAGCCATGACATGGCAAGGCTCAGGCATGGTGGCCATCTTGGCTGGAAAATGAGGTATGGTGGCCATCTTGCAGGGAGGCTCATGCGTGGCAGCCATCTTGGCCAGGTGATCAGGTGTGGTGGCCATCTTGTGCAGTGCTTCTGGGTTGGCGGCCAACCCTGTGCATGGCAGAGGTAATGTGAACGGGCTCTGGCTTGACAGAGGTAATGTGAGCAGGTCCTGGATTCGTAGGCATGGAGTTACCAAACTCAGGCTAAGCAAACATGAAATCTGGCTTGGAATTAAGAAACGTTACAGGAGTGAACTGAGACTTATCTGATGAGATGTGAGCTGGTCCGGGAGCAGTAGGCATGACATGAGAAGGCTTTGTAGCAGGCATGGCGTGAGCAGGTTGTGGCTTAGCAGACATTGTAGGATTGTGGTGTTCCTCATCTGCAATCCCAACTGTAAATGAGGAACCACTTAAACGAGAGCGCAAAGTCTATGTATGTTTCTAGAGTCCAGTGTGGGGTATGGCGAGGCATGAGGTAATTGAGAGCATCAATGAGAGTCCATGACAAAAAATGTCCTTTAAAGCCACATCATTAAAATCCACTAGATGACACAACATAAAAAAGTCCTCCACATAATCCTCTATGCCCCTGTCACCTTTACGAAGGCAGAGGAGGGTTGAAACTGCTGGGTTCATAGTTTGGTTGTGTATTCTGTACTGAGCATTCCATAGAAGGCGAGCGTAGTGAGATAAACCCAAGTGCAGTTTATTGACAGTGCAATCCAAAAATGCAAACAAACTACTAGGCTTGACATGGATGTAACAGGAATAGGCATTAAAAGACTAAAGTCACAGACAGGGGATTACAACATTAATACGCCACAAGCACAAGGTTTAACAATGGCCAAATACATACAGAGCAATGACAGTCACATGACTAGAACAGACCAATAAACACATGACACAAGGACAACCAATCAGAACATGACACAAAGAACAAGGAAACCAATAGCGAAGAGACATGAGGGCAATAGAAGACAACATGACATTACAACAATGAACAACCCTAGGACACCCAAACAAAACCCAAAACCTCAACAAGTGATTTATCCACTAAATCTAATAATTTACTAACAAATGTAATTTAATAAAAAATTAATTAAGAAATTTTGTGACATCAAAAAATGAAAATAAGAAAATAAAACTAAAAACAAATTTTAAATAGTCCAGCTATACTCTGCTAGATTCTAAATTAGTAGCAACTGTTTGAGGTCGTAAGCTGTCAAAGACACACGTGCACCCCACAATCAGCCAAAGTCTAATGTTGCATCCGAAATCGCATACTGCTTAAGTAGGTACTACATTTAAAACCGAATGTACTACCCGACCGTTAAAACAGTACGTTCTATATAGTATGAATGTGGGTAGTATGAATGGAATTCGGACGTACTACATCCACCATATTGATGCTGTCACGTGTCATGCGTTGTGACAACAGCACGACAATTTAAACTTTCAATAAGTCATCCGGTTATTTAGATTGTGTTAAACAAGTGTAATTTAATCACAATAAACAACGTTTTCTTCCTGAGGTGCTTAAAATGAGCCGTGTTTCCACTTTCCGCCATTTTTCGAGTATGACGCCTCCTCTCCCGAAGCCTCATGGGATAGGAAAGTGTCCATGGTATGCTTACTACAGAATTCGGGCTGAAGCAACAGGTCATCCGGGTACCTACTGAATTTCAAATACTATGAATTCGCCTCGAATACTGTTTTCGTGTACTATATAGTGGGGAAGTAAGTGATTTTGGATGCAGCATAAGTAGAAACATGGGCAAAACCAAATAGCTGTCAAAAGACACAAAAATTGTAGACCTTCACAAAGCTGGAAAGTGCTACTGGGCAATAGCCAAGCAGCTTGGTGAAAAAAGAAAAACTGTTGGAGCAACTGTCAGAAAATGGAAGAGGCTAATGATGATTGTCAATTGCCGCTTTTCCACTGTGTGGTACGACTCCGCTCGGCACGGCTCGGTTTGCGTTTCCAATGCAGTTTAGTACCACTTTAAAGTGGGCGGGATTATTCACGTGTTGTTATAGTTACGCCACCTCTACTGCAGTGACATCCTCGTAAATGCGCCACAAACAAACACACAACAATGGAGTATTTTTCATTCCGCGTCGCCCCATCAAGCTCTCACTGGATCCGCTCCTCGGCTATCAACGAGAGGAGCGTCTGTACTTCCTCAATAGACCACGAAACAGCCATTTTTGGTT
>JAUMHQ010058944.1:0-16095 GCA_032361165.1 Enteromius paludinosus | reverse complement strand
AAGATAACTAAAGCAAATAAAAGAAAAATAAAAGAAAACTTAATGAGAGAAAACATCATAACCATTTTTCTATCACAGACGCACTCAGCCCTGTTACGGGGAGAGCGGTCTCCTCCAGAAGGACCACGGGACTACGCGGCATGGCAGAAGGAGCATTCTGCACGGACCCCTGGAGGTCCCCCAGGTGCCTTGCCGTTTTATGGGAAGGACGTGAGGGGAGCACGATTTGCTAGACATTCCGGAGAACGCCTCACCAACCTTGGGAAAATTTGCTATATTTCCCGGTTGCCCAGGGAAGACCTAACCCGGCAACTCTGTGCACTCAGAGGTCTTTTTCGGTCACTGGATTCACAAGATGACTGGCACGTCCAGCCTTTAAAAAGGCTTCAAGTCCGCAGGATTCGCTGACAGCCGCCCAGATAAAATGCTGTCAGACAAGACAGCAGAAAAGCAGGAACTCTTGAAATCAGGACCCTTCCTCGATCGTTCTCCAGAACTGGCTGAGGGGGTCTCCTGCAGCAGCTCAAAATCAGCTCAATCAGTGCACGCCAATGTTTCATTGGCCTTTAGTAAAGGTCTCAAAGGCAATTGGTCTCTCTGGTGAGTTCCCATATGTAATGTCGAGGTGATTCAACTGAAAGGGTAACTAAGAGTGAAGTTTAACATTTTATTTGTGAAATTCATTTTTAAAACACTTTGCTTTTGACTAAAAATTTAGACTTTTTTTATTGATTTTGAAACATTTCACATTCTTAAAGGGTTAGTTCACCCAAAAATAAAATTTAGCCCAAGATTTATCCTCAATCCTAGGTGTATACTTCTTTCAGATAATTCCAATCAGAGCTATATTTAAAGTTGTTCTGGCTCTTATGACCTTTATAATGGCAGTGGGTGTTTTTTTGTTTTTGTTTGTTTAACAGTCCAAAAGAAGTTTAATAAAGTGCATCCATCCGTGCAAAAAAATCCATATTAAAAAGTGTTATAAACACTTTTCTCTCACTGGAATGCAAGCTGTGCAGAGGACATACATGTGTTTAGGTGAACTAACCCTTTACATATATATATATACATATAATTTTTTTAAGTACTTTTAACACTGATGATGACCACTTACAAACATTATGTTTAGTAATTTCTGATGGATTCCTAATAAATTCATGGGAGGGTTTTTTTAATTAAGTAATCTTATTTCCAAATTAATTTATTCAAATTGCACAATAAACATAGGGCTACTTTGAATCTGTTAACTGTAAAAACAAATTAAATGTATTCAGTTAAAAAGTTTAAACTGTTAAAATATGCAATTTTCAGTTAGTATGTATTTGTCACAATTATGTACTGTTTTATTCATTTTAATGTGCATTTAGTTTGTATTCATTGGGTTTCTGTTTCTTTTGTTTCCTGCCACTCATCAGTTTCTATGGACACTTATTGATCTTCACAACTTGTCATCAGCTTATTGTTTTTAAGTTCCTTACTTTTTCTGGTTACAGTATTGTTTGTATTTAAAACAGTTTCAGTGTTTTCTTGTTTTTTGCATTACATTTGTGTTATTTAATAAACTTTTTGGTAACATTTTATTTTGATAGTTCACTTTAGATATTTGACTAATAGTAAGTTTGTAACTGCATGTCAACTAGCAGTCATTAGACTATTAACGGACTGGGTACTTAATATCTTTTAACTATGCAAGTATATGTCAACTTATTCTACTAATCCTAAAACAACCCTTAACAGTCTACTCTGAGAGTTAGGCATGTAGTTGTGAATTAACAAAAAAATAGATGACATGTAGTTACAAAGTACCTTATAGTTAGTAGAACGACTTAATGGACAATTGAAATAAAGTGTAACCAACGTTTTTATTTGATCCTTTTGTCTCTCTACAGTACATCTGGACTAAACATTACAATATGTGTTACTAATAGGAGTGTATAAGATTGAAACAAATTTGATTTATTTATGTTGAATACATTCAGTTTATTTGTATCACATTTATTTAACCTTTTCCCTTTATGGGAAATATGTTGATATAATACAAGATCATAAAACGAAAGCCACAAACTGCTTGTTGTCCACACATACTTTATGTACAGACTAAATGTAGATTTGATATGTATGCCATTGCTCAGTGTGACAGCAGCATAACATTCTCCAGACTCTGAAACGCCTCTTATCCATGAAAATGACCTGCCAGTTCTGGTGTTGTGTAATGAGGAGAGGCAATGAACTTAAAGAAACCCAAAACTTAAATAACTGAGCCGTTGAGACGCAGTTGCATCAACTTCATTTGCTTCAGTGGACCAGTTATTTACAGCAATTGCAGATCGTGGAGCCAATCAATATTTCCTGGAAGTTAGCTCTTAGAAGACCAGCAGAAGAGACCACTGTGATGAAATTTTGAAAGGTTTATAAAACAAAATTTTATTTGATCAACTCAAATTGTCACGAGACAATAAACAAAACACAAGGAACACATGTAGCTGGATGACAACAACAACACAGGCACAAGAACACATGACGGCGTGGCAGAAACACATACAGAACAGGTCAGTGAGTGGATGTGAGAGTTCATTGAAAGAGTCCGGGCATGAAAACAGATACAAAACACACAGAGTTTGAAGTAGAGGCTGACATTTTTTCGGGAATCCCACGGGTCACGGGATTCCCGTGGGATTCCTGCGGGATGGGAGTCATCTTTGCTATTAATCACGGATTAACACAAAAATCACACAAATGAACCTATGCATTAAAGCAGATTATTATTTGCTAAATTCTTCATTAAACTATAAGATTCATGGGATGTTATTATCTTCATGTTGTTAATTAAGGCTTTTAAACATTATTTCTGCTGGTGGGGTGTTAAATATTAGAATTGGATGGGTTGCAAAGGACCCAACAGAGAATGTACTCAGCATTGCCAGTGCAGTCACCAAGCATGATTCCATCACATTTTGTTGTTGTAATCTATAGCTATATTAAGATTGCTTTTGCTGACTATATCTAGCCTGTTACAAAGACTTCAGATGAACAGCACCTGTGATGACATTATGCCATCCCTTGAGAGGACGTTGGATGATGCCAATTAGGAATAAACATTCAAAACTGCCATATTTTCTTTGTATTGTAATGAACATGATCACATCACGTAATAACTGCTTTAATGTGTTCATTGTTTACACTGAAAACATGATGTCACCAAACTGCATGATAGGTGTTGCCTAATTTTATTAACCATATGAACATTTGTTTAGCACAGTTACAACTGCAAACAAATCATGTTACTTTTACTGGGGTAACTAGGACTTTAGCACAAATAGTAATATTAATAGTAACAAATAGTAATATTTAATAGATCTACATCAGTAAGGGGGCAAACAATAGCACATTAAGTAAACTCAACAAAAGTAATTAAGTTAGCATGTTTGTTAGATTTTACAGTTAACAGAACTCTTATAACTTATAACTATAGCTGCACTCTGCAGGACTGTGGCCCTTCACCGCAGACTAGATTTTGAGTCTAAATGAGTGACACTCTGAAGCTGTCCAAATACCTGCATTTGCGATCTTTGCACTTCCCATATATTTATATATATTTATTTCCCATATATCAAATACAAGTTATATTGGGTTATATTATTATAATATAATTATATTGTGTTTCTAATTAAGTCATTGCAAATGCTGCACAAAACACACATCCTCATCTTTGTACTAATAAAATGTGCAACACTTAAAGTGTTAGATCACACACACACACACACACACACACACACACACACACAAAAGCTAAATCAACCTGCCTTTTAATCACCCTCAAAGCATTTTAGGTGTATGTGACTTTTCAGACAAATCCAATCGGAATTTTATTAAAAAATGGTCCTGGCTCCACCAAACCTAACAATGGTGTAAGTCAGTGGTTTTCAAACTTATTCCTGGACACTCACAGCTCTGCACATTTTGCACGTCTCCCTAATTTACACATCTGATTCAGATCAGCCCCCACCCACCCACCCACAGGAACAGATTTAGAAACTACTACTTAAATATGCGAATGTGCAAAAATTTTAATGCAATCTAATTTAAACTTTTTACATTTGTTGGATCTAAACTTGTAATTACACATGTGATACAATGCACAATTTAAATAACTATTTAGCAACTATATTGCAAAAAGAAAAAGGAAAACTAAAGAAAGAAGAGGAGCTGCACCAGAAAGTGTGAAAATTCACACCTGTCTGTCTTAATTTGGATCAGAGATGATCACACCTCTTTGTGGGTTTAAACAGAGTGATCAAACTGTGCACTGAATTTGTTATGGGGCCCCCTCAAAATCGCGTTCAACAGATCAAGCCTATCTGGCTCACAAATTCCCTCTTTAATTTATTTTGATGGGTTGTTGGGCCTTTAATTGGAGTAAATAAATTAACAAATAAACAGGACAGAAAATAACACTGCTGAATTCACGACAAATACAACAAATTCCCACCTGTCTGTCTTAACTTGCTATAAAAGTAAATTGTATAGACACTTCTTTTCTTCATCAGTATAACGTGAGTGAAATGCAGCAGTATCATAGAGTAAGGATTATATGTCAGATTTAGATCGGAGGAAGTCGACAACCACAGGAGGAGCTGATGATGTTTAAAGGAAGAGCTGCAATGGAAAGAAAGTCTGACAGAAACATAAAATGGCTGAGAAGTGTCAGATGTGTTTGCTGGGACTGATCATTTTCTGTCTACTTCTCGCAGGTAAAGAAATCTGGTTATGATCTATAAGATAAAAGATGTGATGTGATTATCTATCCAACTTAGTTTAATCAATGACATAGTGTCTAATATGTAGAATTGTATTTAAAGTCATTATCTCGAAGTCGTGCAGTTTAAATACGGTTTTATTCTTTCATGTGTGTGTTGAATTGTGCAGACCTACAATACACTACTGTCACACTCAGAAGTCTCTTGCAAAGCTCTATTTACTGTATGTTAAAATATTATAAAGTGAACTCTGGAATCTTTCAGAAAGCAGGTTGTGTGACATGTTAGTTTGCAAATAAGTAAACAAATAATCCAACAGATAATGTAGTATGTATGCATGTAGTATGTAGCAGCAACCTATATAAATATGCAGTTTGTGTGTCATCAAATACAGCTTAGATTAGGAACTTCCATCTGCCAGTTTTGTGAAGAAGAAAAAAAAAACCAAAACACTAATTTAGATGGACTTACACTGCCCCAACAACTGATGTATTCTCCGCCCTTCTCATGTGTCTCCATAGCAACTAATATGTTCTCCCTCCCCTCAGTATCATTAACCTCTGTATATATACCCCAGAATTCCCAGTGTTCCCTGCTCATCATTGTGTGTGTCTCGTGCCACCCTTGTAAGCGGTTTCCCCTGTTATTGTGTTTGTTCGTTAACATTAGTTATCATGAAGTGAGAACAGTAACTATGATTCACAATCCTGTACATGTGGATTCCTTTTGCTGACTTCGTTTGCCTTTGACCTTGATTCTTGCCTTTTCCCCTGGGTACTGTTTGTTCATCGCTCGACCCCTTGCTTGTTACTGGACTCTCTCTTACGGATTTGCCTGCTACATTCCTGTCTGCTGTTATTGACCTCAGCTTGTTGTACTCCCCTTTAAACATTATTAAACACTCTGCAAGTGGATCCAACTCCCTCCCTGATCATTTGTTACACTATCATGTAAGCTATGCCTATTATTGTTTTATTATTATTGCGCTGTTGGAATTTAAAATTAAAAAGCTTTGCGAGTCAAATGCATAGACCATTTTTGACACATTTTTTGTTCGATCCATTGGTTATTTTTGCAATTTCGAGAGAAAATCTTTTACATTTTTTTTTCTTTTCTATTCAAATTTTGTATGGATTATATGGCATTAAAAGCTCCATATAACTAATATTTAAAAAGCTGTAACCCACTCTAGTTCAACGCGATCTCACAAAGTTGTAATAAAAAAATCTCTCTCTACACTGCGCATAGAATGTCTTATTTACACGTGTTATGAGTAGATTCAGAGATTTGAGCCCTGATTCTAACATGCATAAATGAGTGACAATATAACATATAACTCAAAAGTCAACAAATCATTGACAGACTGTTTACAATTTGATTGATTCTAATTTGATTAGAATGTGATTGTAAAATGGGTGTTGATATTGATATATTGATATTAGTTTTGATATTGTGGAAACTACAGTAGGCTCCTCCTCCTTTCTTTGTATGACCATTTGGGCTGTATTATGCAAATGATACCACATTAAACATGAGTTTAAACCAGTTGTTTTAGGGGGGTGTGGACAAGACTTAACTTTTATAAAGAATATCTTTTTGAGTTTGACACTTTAGCCTTATCAAGTTTAGGGATCTTATTTATGCACTAAGCTTGAGCTTCCCGCCATGTTGCACATTGAACTTTCTACCATTGATAAGTATAGAAGTAAACCATCTTTGCATTTCTGTAGTCTTTGGCCGATGGCTCTAGGGCAGGGGTATGCAAGTTTGGTCCTGGAGAGCTCAGCTAAAACCCTGAAAAAACTCTCACCTGTTTGTAGCCCTAATAATCCCAAAGACATTGATTAGCTTGTGTTGCTTGGGAATACTAACATTTTTAACACAAAATCACATAATATCAGATCATTATGCTGTTTCCTCTGCAAGTCGTTTCCCATAATGCTTTGATTGGCAAAGCTGGAGGAGCTAACTGCACCAGACTCATTGTCGTGAGAGATTTTTGACACACGTCAGCGTGACATCAGAGCAAGTGAAATGTAACTCAGACAGATTTCTAACTGGTATGAATCTCATAGTGATCAACGGTTCAGTGCAGATTTTGCTCATCTCAAACATTCCTTCTGTCACAGTAAACATCATCCACATTTATGGTGTGTCCCAATTCACATACTATTCATAAACCATCAGGCACACTGTTGACGCGGGGGGCAGCATCCAGACAGTTGTCTGTAGAACAACCCTGCATAGCAACACTGTAGCATCCCCCTTAAGTATCATATCCACTGCATATCCACACCTTTGAAACTACCCTGGGTATTCTAGCAACACCCTAGCAACCATCTGTGTACAAACTTTACTTGTCTATTCATTAATATTGTTATTATTATGTAGGTGTCAGTGGAGTGGATGACACACATGTGTTCAGCAGTTCTGGAGAAAATGTCCGTCTGCCCTGTGATAATGCTCTTTCTGGCTGCACATCAACTACATGGATCTATAGCAGACAATCAAAGACAGTTGAACTGATTGCGGGAGGGAAAAAGAAGGACATCGAGAGACATGAGAGACTGAGTCTCGGCTCTGACTGCTCTCTGAACATCAAGAAAATCACAGAAGAAGATTCTGGATTTTACACCTGCCGACAGTTTGTGAATGGACAAACACATGGAAGTGATACAACTGTTTATCTGCATGTTCTTTGTGGTCAGTGTATTTTGAATAATAGTATATTGCATGTAATTTATGTAATAATATATTAAAGCTTTAAAGATTGTAATGTTGTCTTATCCTCTGTTTCAGTCTCTTCATCCTCCTCCCAGACAGAGATCAGTCCAGGCAGCTCTGTGACTCTCTTCTGTCAGTTGTATTATGAAGTAGTCTCTTGTGATGATTTGGTCAGTGCTGATGGAGTTGAGCTGATCTGGGTGAATCAGGCTGGTGTGAATCTACAGACAGACTCCAGATATCAGATATCATTCTCCTCAAAACACTGTTACAGCTCTCTGACTACAACACTCCTGAATGAAGATAACAACACAGAGTGGAGATGTCAGGTTACTCAGAGAAATGAACTGAAGACCTCAGCCACATATACTTTCAAGTATTCAGGTAAAGAAAAATAAGAGAAGAATATCTGTTGCATACACATAATGTTTTATAACAAATTTCGGGAGGAGCATGCACAAATGATTAACCAGTTATTCCCAATCGTCCTATTTCCTAATCACCCTACCAACTTCCTCCACACTGCATCTTCGTTCTTTGCATCCAAACCTGGTTTCCAGCTCCCTTGCTGCCAAGCACAATATTAACTATATTATTTGATGCAATCATGAAAGATGACACTATGATATGTTTAGCACTATGATGAATATGAACATTCATCTTCTGCAGTTGCAGTCATTTTGACAACATTGATTCCAGTCAGCAGCTCAAACTCTGAAAAGAAATTAAGTGAAATTACAGAAGCAGTTCCTACATAACATGAACACTGACACACTTTAGTAGACTCTCACTTTAGTGGTTTACACTGGATAAAAAACACAAAATGAATCATGAATATAGTATACTCTTGTTTTTAAGATTTTATTTATTAATACTTTTTTTTTAATCCTTCATAGCATCAACAAATATCACACCAAACTACCTGAAAGGTAGGGCAGAACATCATTCTCTTTTCAGTGGATCTGATCATATAAATATATATAACTAAGTATAAATAAATAACTTAGTCTTGACTGTTTATTTCGTAATCCTCTTTTCTATACTTTTCTTCCTCCTGTAATGGTTTCATCATCTACAACCCATAAACATTTTAAAATCACTTTTTTATTTAATCACTTTTAATGCCTAAATTCATTAATGTAATCCACATGTACAAAGTGAACAGCTACTCATAGTTTTAACTTTCAATAAAAACCAGGGCCGTTTAAGAGACCTTTAAGGGGGCAGGTGCCCAACGTAAAAAAAGGGGCAATTAGCAGCTGTACTATACATTCACCTGTCAAATCCTTTCTTATATAACTTTTCTTATCTACTTCAGCCTGCATAAGCTGGTAAAGTAACATTTATAAGGAAGCCAAACCTATAATTTTGAGCTGTTTAATAACTCATGTGTAGGGCGAAATCAACAAGTGACTCCTCTACACATCTCTCTCAGTGACGGTAACCATTAAACCTTTTTATAAAATGGCTGCAAATGAACCAAATCCACCCAAACTAAACTGAACATAAACACACGTAACATAACTAAAACAAAAACCCAACAAATACCCATGATGTACCGGGTGCATAAGTCCGTACCCGGCTCATAACGAGTGCGCTCTCCCCTCAAGCAAGCATTGGTTAATGGCAGTCATGTGACTGATGCGAGACAGATCCTTTTATTTAGCCAAATTGAGATTAACAGTTACATTTTATTGTTGTGGGGCAAAGACGGGGCTCCATACACACATACACATAAAAAAAAAAAAGAAACCCCCAAAAAAGGGCACTTGAGGCACCTAGGAGGAAAGGGGTGAGGGACCATCACTAAATATGACACATATGTATAATTACACTGTTAAATGCTATTTAATCATTTAAATTGTCTGTAGTTGTTTTTATATCTTTATTTAAACAGAAATATTCTGCTGAATGTGTATCTGTATCGTCTTTCCCTTAGTCACTGGGATTGTTGCTGTGTTAGCTCTTCTCATTGCTGCTCTAATTCTCTTGGTGATTTGTAAAAAAAGAGCTGGTGAGTTTTTAATTTCTCAAAATACAAAATACAAGCATGTGACTTTATGTTAAATGTACAGTGCAAATGTTTTGACTGAATTCCTAAGTGAGGAGAAGCCAGCGAGTAAACAGAATATACTATAATTACAACAGACAAGACAGATAACTACCAAAGTGAGACTGAAGGCGACCATGGCAGACCAAACAAAAATCAAGGACCCATGGCAGAGACTGCGGACCTGGGAAAAACTTAGATATAAGAGACAGACAGAGCATTTAAGGACCGAGGCAGGGAACACAAGAAACTCAACAATAGTCTGCCTGATGGTCAATGAACAAGCAGACAGTTCATAAACAGGCTTACTGACTGGGACTGATAAGGTAGACGGTTCAGCAGATACATTTAGGAAAACAGAACTAGCAGACAGTTCATGAATGGTCTCTATAGCAGTGATGGGGTTAACACGAAAGAGAGGCAAATTCAGTGTTGGTGTCCCGGAGAGTGGCTGGACAAAGACAGTTCAATTTCAGACTCATGGACTGGAACAGGATAATTCAGTTGCATCTACTACTATTTACACTTGGTGCAAAAAATACAGTTGTTTTCACTTATATTAATTGTACAATCCAACCCAAAAATGAAAAGAAATTTGAAAGTCATTATATAATTATATTTTAAAAGAAGCTTATCACTAGACATGTCATGAACACAACCTAGAAATGTGAAATGTAGCAAAAGAGTATTTGTCATGTTTTTCAAAAAGCATAAAAACAAAATAACTTAAGAAAAATATATGTCCTGCCTTGCTGTTGCTACTGAAACGTGTCTGAATTTGTGAACACAATATAGGAACTGACTCGTGAGCTGACTGAGACACATCATCTCTGTTTCAAATGTAATCATTAATGTTCCTATTCCATTACTATTTTTCAGATAAAAGAGGACCTAATGACTCTGTGATAAGTATCATAAACCCAAAGACCTGTGAGGTTGATCCATAAGCTGTTATATGTTTACTCTTATTAGTCATGTTAGTTAAATCAGCTAGATGATAAGTTAGTATATTTGTACTCTTTCTTTTCTAAAGTTCACAGATAAGAAAAATGGAACCAAAACAAGCAACAGTTCCATTCACCTTACTCTCAGTGCTAATGTAAGTGAACATAATTCATCTTCTATGTGTGTTCATATGTGTATATGTTTGACAGAGTGTGGATATTTTCATGTGGGATACAAGTTGACTAGCAGGAGCTAAACTGACCTGGCCAGTGGCAACAATACTGTATGAATACAGATATGATTTACCAGTTTGCATAATGCTGTATTTTAATTCATACACTACTGGAGTGAAGTGATTTTTGCTGAATATTCACTTATGCTTCTGAAATCTTTACAGACAATGCAAAACCATAAGCAATATACAATCATGCTTTAAAATCACTCATAAAGGTGGAGAGAGCGCTGGTTCTTCACGGCCCCCCCTTAGTTTTTTTTTTTTTTTTTTTTTTTTTTTATTGTATAATGAACCCTTGTGTTGTGTTCAGATTCTTGTCACACTTGTGGTGTTCAGGGACAAAAAGGGCCTGGTCTAGAATATTTGCTTATAAATCACTCATTATGTGATCACTCATCAGCGCCTACTGAGTGCACGGCAGTGGTCTTCCCTGGGCAATACGGGAAAAAGAGCAATTTCTCACGGTTGGTAAGGCGTTCTCCGGAATGTCAATCCGGCCATGCACTTCTTTTACCTCGCCTCAGACCCCTCTCGGTTTGAGTCTAGGGTCGAGCATGTTGGCCTGTCCCGTTTGCAACTAACTCAACGACTGGCTCCTCAGCCATCCTGACCTTCAAAGCAACTGAGAAAAGAGCAAATTGTTGCCAATGTTTCTGGCCCTGCGTCGCTTACGACCAATGCTGCGCTACAAGTACGTGCTGGTCCGTAATGGACAATACTGCAGCCATATCACACATCAACCGACAAGGTGGTCTACGCTTCCGCCACATGTCACAACTCGCCCAGAATCTGCTCCTGTGGAGTCAAACGCGGCTGAAATCGCTGCACTCTGTTCACATTCCAGGGGAACTCTCACAGCAAAAACCCACCCTGAAGAATGGCGACTCCACCCCCAAGTAGTCCATCTGATTTGGAGCTATATCGGCGAGGTTTAGATAGACCTGTTTGCCTCCCAGAGTCCTCCCACTTCCAGCTGTATTACTCCATCTCTGAGGCACTCCTCGGCAGGGATGCGTTGGCACACAGCTGACCTCCGGGACCCAAGTACGCCTTTTCCCCCTGTGAGCCTCCTTGCGCAGACCCTGTGCAAGATCAGGGAGGACGAGGAGCAGGTTCTGCTGGTAGCGCCATACTGGCCCACGCAGACCCCAAGCACTCGCTCGTCAAACACACTTTTGAGACTTTGGAAGCTGGGATAAAATGTCAGATCTCTCCGCTGTTGTGATTTGTCATTTTCAACACACGCCACTTATCATGGCTTTAGGATAAACAACAATACAACACTGATACATATTTGCAGCAGAATATAAAAATAAGGTATAAAACATGAAAGATAATGAAATGTCTAGTCATTTTAATAATTGAGAATCAATTTAGAAAACTATAACAACCCGGTGTATTATGGGCATGTGTTTTTATTCAAATGAAGGGAACCCTCATTTGCCTGAGGGAGGGAACGGAGATGTTACATCTCCTTGCCCAGACCCTGGGTCGCGCTGTCACCGGACTCGGCTCCTCAGTGAAAACCTGAAGGTGCACTGCATCTGTGCTCTCTTATACTCATATGACGTAGCAGTGACGAAGTGCACCTGGTTGCAATCAGTGCACGCCAATGTTCATAAAAACTCAAAGGCATTTTGTCTCTCATGCAAGTTCCCATATTTAATGTCTTCGTTCCCTCCTTTCCTTTTACCTTCGTAACCTAGATGATTTTTCAAACAATAAAATTTGAATAAATATTGCTAGAGTTAGAGGGTAAAATAATGATGGAAGACATGTGTTTTTAGCAAATACTCGAAGATATATAAATTCAGATTCATTATATATTTGTAAAGACGTTATTTCTGTGTCCAGTACTGAATTTCGTTACCGTCAGCAAGCAGCATTATATTTTTTTTGTTTGATTTATTAATATTTTTGTATATTAAATCAAACGTTTGTATATTACAGATATTTTGTTTGTTTTGTGTCCTTTTTAATTATTTAATGTATAAATAAAAAGCAAGTAATACAATAAAAATACATTTACAATAAAATACAATCAAAAGCTTTAATTATAATCACATTGCACTTTAATAATGTTAAATGTGTAATCTGGCTGGTGAACTTCTTATGATGCACATGGGCTTTGTGTTAACTCCTGAGCACTCGTAGATTTACAATAATTACAATGAAGTGCTACTTAAGTTACGATGCTTTTGGGAGACACACCGTAATATTAAGATGAGTTTTATGATTGTTTTTTACGATATGTTTTTTTACAAGAGGACTTATAGCCTTACAATGCTTTTGGGAAATGCAGCTCTGAGCTTAATAACAACAGGTGATTAATTAACTTCACAATTATTTTCTTAATGTGGAATATACTGTATTCACATTGTAAAAAATTTGCTCAATTGGGGAACATTTATAATTAATTATAACTGGTTATATTTAGATTAGATTTTAGGATTAACTGTAGCAGAATTAATGTTACAATTACTTGATCTGTCCGTCCACCGAGCAGATAATATAATTATTTATCCAGTGACTTAGGATTGTGAGCAGAACACAGAGACAATCAATTGTGAATAGAAGGAATTTAATAAATGAAGCTGTAGCTAACATACAACAAAACTAAACAAACATATGTGTACAGGATAAAGGAAAGTAAGGAAAAGAGAGAGAAGAGAAAGAGAAGGGCAGTATTTCACATCAATTAACCACAGCCTAATGAGAATCATCAAAGAATCAAGGTTGACCTTAAGAAGGGGTTCAAGCTTAAACACGCATCTAAATAATTATAAATGTTACTTGCATTGGTCTTTGTGTCAGCAAAAGAGTCCTGATGCGGTAGACAAGTCCTAGATGATCAACCTTTAGGGCGGGAGCTGGAGGTTTTCCTCTGGTTCCTCGAGAGGTAGGAAATAGTCCACAGCGAGGTTAAAATCAAGAGATGAGTTTTGCAAAGTGTGATGAATGTCTCAAGAAGAAGTATTTTGAGCTAGGGTTCAGGACTTTTGATTGTTTCCTGATACACCCACCATTTGGGTGTATTGGCCAATCACAAGCATGAATTTTTAGCGGGAGAAACGGTCTTTGTCTCCATTTATGGCCCATTGGTCCAGAGAGTTGTTGCAGTTTATTTCAAAACCTCGTAGAAATTGTATGATGCATTTTGTGATTATATAGTATACATCATTGTTTCAGTAATAAGGAGAAGATGATTTTGATACCAAGAAATGGTATAATCCATAAAAGGGAACATACACACAATGCATGCATATACGGGATACATTTATAATTGCATATTCATAGCATAAAATAAAGAAAATGTCTTTGTGTGTGTGCGTTATGTGTATTGCAAGTTTGGAGCCAATCTGGTTAGGCCATTGGTGGGCAGCAAGGAGGTCTCCTGCGTCTCTTGGAATGTGTTTGAAGTTGCATGTGGAGATTAGTAGACCAGTCTGTTTAGCTTTATCAGGATAGTGGGGGAACTATGGGCAATTACCCTTCAATATAAATGTAGAATGAGGGTCCAGGTCTGTAATTTATATGCAAATGTCAAAGGCTAAGAGGGTCTTTTAAGACCTAAACTCCAAACTGGCCATTTGTGATCTTAAGTAGACGCTACAACATGAAGGAAGGTATTGGCAGAGGTAAAGCTCCATAAAACTTAAAATCTAAGATCAAATCCATAGATACAATCTCATAATTCCTGACACTTGCTGAGGTGACAGATCATGTGAAACCAAGCACTACAGTGAAATTGCCAAATGACACATGCATTATGTATATTTCACCTATCTAAAACATTTGCAACAATTAGACTTCTTTACAAAGCCTAGGGAAGTATTGGTCTTTAAGGGCTTGGTTTATTATATTTTCACTGATTTCTGTTTAGGAGCAGAAAGATGATGTGACTTATACTGACACTGCCACATACAGCTTAATTCAAGCCAAGAACAATGTGAGTAAATTACTTTCCTCTTCTTTTTGAAGTTCTGAAGTTACCAAACTTAATCTCTAAACATAGTTTTATACCTAAATCTGTCTTATTCTTACTTGCAGTTCTTCAAAATGTATAACCCGAATTAAGCATTTACAGCAAGCAGAAGTAATTGTGGGTTAAAACTTCTCATACAACATTTTTAACTTTATAAATATGTTCATTCAGGTTTTTGGTGATGATGAAGTGATTTATTATTTTATTGGAGAAGCAACAACTGGATCTCAGAATGACTGCAGTCAACCTTATGTATCTGTGAACAAGAACCATCACTAATAAGTCAAACAGGTATTAATTATACAAAGACCTCATCATATCTGATGTAAGGAATATAAACCATTTATTATTGACTCCATATATTTCTATTTAGCATCATTGTAAATAATATCTCTCATATATTAAAGTTTGGGAAATTTACCCAAAAGTTTAAATTCTGTCAACATTTACTCACCCTCACAAAACCTATTGCCTACAGTACATTCCCTAAATTTCCAATGGATGGACAAAACTAAAGAGAAAAAGGATGCAGGAACATTATATAATGGGATGAGTGAATGATGACAGAATTTTTATCAAACAGACCCCTGTGGTTATCAGATGTATTTGTGGCATGTTGTTCAGTTTGGCGTGCTTCATATTAGCTGTCTGTCTATTTGTTGTTAAATCAGTGTCTTTATATTTATATTAGTTATATTAAAAATATTGTCCATGCTTACAAATAAATATTTCTTTGCAAACTCTGTAGACACAGAAACCTCTCTTTGTTTGGGCTCTCTTTGTTGGGCTCCTTCAGATTGAGTGTATGAATGTGTAAATCTGTTGATGTTAATCTGCTCTGCTCATAGTGGACAATAAATTGTTACTTTTTACTATAAACTGTTACTGTTACTATAAAAAGTTACTTGTTTTTCATGTTTTTAGCATTCTACCAAAATAGTTAGCTTAATCAAGCTCAGTGACTTAAAAATAATATTGAGACAATGTGAATGTATTACACCATGTTAGCGACATATACAAAGTTATCACAAAATTTTAAAAATGTAAATGTTAAACAATAATGAGTGATAATAAGATATGTCTCTTATGACATAATGATTTTTTGTTTTTTTCTTGAAACAAAAAATGCAATTATTGATGAAATATTACATGGTCCTTGCAGTGACGCTCGTCCTAAGAGCACAGTGGCCTCCAAAATCCTTAAATAGAAGACATTTGGGACGACCAGAGCCCTTCCTAGAGCAAGACGTCCGGCCAAACTGAGCTATCAGGGGAGAAAAGCCTTTGTGAGAGAAGAAAAGAAGAACCCAAAGATCACTGTTGCTGAGCTCCAGAGATGCAGTCGGGAGAAAGTTGTAGAAAGTCAACCATCACTGCAGCCCTCCACCAGTCGGGGCTT
>JAUMHQ010058618.1:0-16162 GCA_032361165.1 Enteromius paludinosus | reverse complement strand
CTGTATTCGATCAAAAGGGTGCTTCTACTAAATACTGAGCAAAGGGTCTGAATACTTATGACCATGTGATATTTCAGCTTTTATTTTTTAATAAATCTGCAAAAAGGTCAACAATTCTGTGTTTTTCTGTCAATATGGGGTGCTGTGTGTACATTCATGAGGAAAAAAATTATTTTAGCAAACGGCTGCAATATAACTAAGAGTGAAAAATGTAATGGGGTCTGAATATTTTCCGTACCCACTATATATATATATATATATATATATATATATATATATACATTCCATACACTATATGGAAGCCTATTTAAATAAAAAACCCGCCACTGAATAAAAAACAAAAAAAGGTCATTGTGACTTTTGTATCTCACAATTATGAGTTATAAAGTCTAAAATCCCAGATATAATATATTTAGTTTACATCCCGCAATTCTGACTTATTTTCAAGTAATAGTGTCTTTACTCCTTGAAATTCTGACTTTATAACTTGCAGTTGCAAGTTTATGTCCCACAATTCTGCCTTTTTTTCTCAAAATTGTGAGACATAAGATAATCTATCTTATTTTATGTGTTTAGATACTTAAACTTGAGGGGGAAAAACAACTGAATGGTTCCATCTTTTTCTAGTAAAATATTTTGACATTCTCACAACAAGATAAATGTATGTGTACAATGATAAGACTTACTCTTTTGAGAATAAATTATATATATTTTTTATTATTAATATTGTTAGCAGTAGTATTTACACATTCACAGGGTGAGAATAAACTTAATTTGCTTAAACCATGAGGTTACGTTATATCAGTGCAGTACTGTAAGTGTGTTTCTTCACATATTTAAAGAAACAAGAGTTAGCAGAGCTCCTCAGAGATGTGAACCCTATAGAATATGTTCCTTACATGTCCAGTTAATGTATAAAGGAAGCGCAGTCAGCACACTGGCCAATAAATCAGATCAAGATCAAATGTTATGGCATAAGTGTAAGAGTTTAACAGGAAGGAAGCTCAAACAGGCTGGGATACTCCTAAACAGGACTAGTTTTTCTCTTTACAATGCATATAGAGCAAAAGTCAGGGTCTAGAAGTAAAAACTCACTGATATTCTCTATTAAATAATTTTTAGAAGTAATGTACAGTACAAACCATTTAAAATAAATCTGCTGTACACAATGCGTTTTCAGCATCATTTTTAATATTTTCAAAGGCATTATAAACGACCCATTATAATTACATGTCAAATATATTGTGTTTATGCATGAATAGTTTAATATTGCATCATCATTGAGAATATTGCATGATTTGTAACGTGTATTCCATGGCACTGTGAAAGACAATTGATTTTGCTTTTCAAATGCTATTGGTTTGGTTTGCAACTCTTTATTGATGATTTTGTGAATGCTCATGAAGAAACTGGAAGAAACCTTCTGAAACCAAGTCTGCTGAAAAAGTGATCACTGTTGAGTTTTCTTGACATTTTAGCATTAAGTGTTTGTCTTTTAAGACTGTATTTAAGTATGACTCACTCCAAAAGGCGCATTCTGAAAGTTTTTGTTATATAGCGTAAAATTCACCTGTGGATTTAACAGCGTTCAGTTTTGGAGGGACAGGATTCTTTCCCAATACCCTAGTAAACAAAAAGTAAGCTAGGCTGTTAATCTTTTTGAGGGATGTTTATGTCCCCCTTTTTTTTTTCCACCACCAAAACAGAGTTGCTTTTCCAGATGCCAGCATCTGATCGTCGCAGAAGGTCTTGGAAAACATGGTAATGGGAATCCATGCTGCGGCTCCGTCTCTGTGTGTTTGCTTTAGCCCATAGTGATTCACCAATCTTAGCTGTGAATATTTACGGTAAGTACCTGTTATTATTAGCCTTAGCAGCTGTTTATTTTCTCAGCGCAGTTGAAAGTCATGCAGAGAAAAACTGCATAAGCGACCACACATGAAAATTGTGTTTGATGGGTATTGTAGGACAGTGAGACAATCGAGAGAGAGCTGACCCTAGCCTCGGTGGCTCTAGATGTCATGGGAGAGCACACTTACTTCAGCAGTTTGGTGGTCTAGCAGCCCTCCCCAAACCCTTCAGAAACCACTTCAAACGCGTGTATGTGAGGCAGCAAGACTCATCTCCATCCAGCTAACGTATGAAGGCCCAGCTTCTCTCTGGTAATTTTTTTTTTTTTTTTTTTTTTTTGACAGCACAAAGGTCATTCAAGAAACAAAGGAACACTTTTTCTGGCTGGGCGTAAAGTGCATCACACTGAATTGCAATTTTAGCTTTCAAAAGTAAACAGTAACAATTATATGTAGTGTTTTTGTCGGTAAAGAAGCTGTAAAAATACCTAAACATTGTCAAATAATATTTGAATGTAATATTAATTTAATGGTGTGAAAATAAACTCAACTAGTTTAACTTATAAAATAAGTAGTGCTGTCAGATTATTTATCACAATTAATCACATACAAAAAAAAAAGAAGTTGTTGGTTAAGTGATATAGGTGTGTGTATTGTTTATAGAGACACATACGGCATATATTTTGAAATGAAGTGCTGTCAAACGATTAATTGAATCTAAAATAAAAGTTTGACATAATCTACATATATTTACATATTACGTGTGTGCTGTGTATATTTATTATGTATTTGTAAATGCACACATACATACAGTATATATCTTGCAAATATTTGCAGGTATATACATTTGCATTTATATTTTTATATTTCGTATTATATAGGAATGTTTTGATATATAAACAACGTATTTCTCGTAAATGTATAAGTGCATGTGTTTGTTTATATATATATATATATAACACACACATATATTGTTTCGGATGCGATTAATGGCGATTAATCGTTTGCCAGCATTAATAATTTTATAAATTGTCTCATATATCTGTATCTGACAAAAATAACCATCATTTTGACCCTCCCAGCACTGCAAACATCATTTCGAAACATCATGTCATTGCTGGCAAATGAGGAAGGTAAAAGCAGGATAATGCACGGCAGGCTGCTTCAAGTGCTTTAAAATCACTTAAGGCGCAGCTAGCCATACATGTATAATATAAAAAAACCAGGGTTCATTTGCTTGATTTGTTTTTTCTTGCTTTCAGAGAACCATAGCATATATTACTGTAATATAAAATAAGTAAAAATAAATAATTAATAATAATACTAATAATAAATAAAAAGCAAATGTGCTTTGTTTTATACGTTTTTTTTAATAGGCATAAAAAAAAATAAAAATAAAATAAAAATAAAAATATTATAACATTCACACTGTTGATTTATTCATCAGGCCACTAAAACGTTTGCATAGAGTTTCCCACCGAAAAGCTTTTTCCCACAGTTTGTACCATATTCCTCCCCTCTCTCATGGAGCAAGTGTTTGAATCACTGCAGGCCAAGTGTTACGTTTATCCAGATGCGTTTTCTATAAAACCTCATATAAGGATGAGAATATGCGTTCAAGTCAGTGCAGGACCGGAGTCCATTAGGAGAATCCCAAGAACCATTCTCCAGCGGGGGCCCTTGAAAACCGTGCTGAGGGGGGTGGAGGGGGGGTCTCTGGAGAAACTGTGATTGGAAGCAGATGTTGGCCCGAGAAAAGCCATAGAGGAGGTGGGGAGGTTTCGGAAAATTCTCAGGCCTCAGTCTTCACTTTCTGGGCCCTGCCTCTGTCGGCCAATCGGAGGACACCAGCGGCCCTTTTGAAGGCCGTCAGGAGCGCTCCGATTGGTGGAGAGGCCGTCCGTGGGCGCAGGGAGCAGATGTCCTGGGAAAGGCGTGCTAACTCCCAAACCAAGCCCAGTAAACAAGAAGTGAAAACATTCGATCCAGAGCAGAGTTTGTGTTCAGCCAGCTGTGTTACATATGCACTTGTGCAAACATGTGCCTGGAATCGTACGCTGCGGTTTATAAATCTACGTGATGACGACTGCATAAGCACATTTTTCTGGTAAATATCAAATATTACATTATTGATGTGGGTTTCGCAAGAGACCGGCACTTGCCTTTTTATAACAATACAAGCATAATAAAGGCAGTTCATGGCGAGCGCTGACATGCACCAAGCTTTTAGAGCTGGACTGTCAGGTATTGAAAGCGATGACCCTCATTCTACCCTTTTTGGCTCTGGCCCAACAATCACACTCGCTTCTCATTGTACCTGTCTAGCGGTTTATAAGGCGGCGTGCCTTCTGAAACAAAAATCAATCAGCATTCCTGATGGAAAGTCCACATTACCATCTGAAGACGTCTCCATTTCCCGCTTCGAATGGGAGGTCCTCAGCTTTTGGCCCTTGGTGAATGCGGTGTGCCCCGGCGAGGGCGCTCTCATCTGGGCAGGGGTCTGTGGGAGTCGCTAGCACATGACGGGAGACCCGGACAAGGACAAGTGTAATAAAAATGCAAATCGCAGGCAAAGCTTTGGAGACCCAAGCCTCGACCCACCCCGCACCCATGTAATACACTTCCCACCTGTGGCTAAATCTGGGTCAGGACGTGTTCATTCAGACTGAGGAACATGAGAGAGAGAGATAATCAAAGTGTCTGCGAGACGCTGAGTGACTGAAATGACATTTAGAAGCTCTTTGTTGTTTCCTCTTTAATCATATTTAAATATAAATACAAATAGGCCTCACAATAGAACCAATCTTGTATTTACTGTGAACATAAATGAGTGGATTAACCCATTAATGTCCAAGGTTTTTTATTTTCTACCAGACAATAAATAAAGTCATTTGAATAAATGAATGAATGATGTATTTTCCCATTGAAATATATAGTTTTTGTGACAAACCAGTAGATCAACTCACTAATGTGTTTATTTTTAGTAGATGTCATAATTAGAATGATTTTCCATTGAAATGCTTGATAATGAAACAATCAAATAAACTAAAGCTGCCATGTGTGATTTTGAGTAAGCAAATACTGCTAAATGGGGGCAAAAATAGCATTTGGCACCTTCACCCAAAGGCTTACAGTAAACGAGTTGAAATAAAGATGATCATTTGTAAGCAGATCATGAGTCATCGCTGAAACCATGAGAATAGGGATAGATCAGACACTGATAGTCCAATAGGATCAGTTATGGGGCTGTAATGAAGTCCCAAGACAGTGTTACTGATCCCTGGTAATATTGACCAGGACCAGATTCGACCGTTCAGGACAATGAGCCCAGAATAGAAAACGCTGTTATGAAGAGGACATTGGGGAACCAGGAATGGGCTCGTATTTCACAAGCTCTGGCGTAATGGAACCAGTGAGAGGAGCTTTGCATGCGTCATGAGGGCCATCTCTCCCTCCAGCTCCTCACGGGGATACACGGCGCATTTTGTGAGATGCTTTATCACAATAAGATTTTGGAGCACAGATAGCCTCACATCTTCAAGTTCAGACAGCGATGTCTTTACATGAATGCAAGATTCAGATTCAGTCGCCATGATCAGAACTGGAAAAACTACTTTGAGCACATAACTTGTTCAGCAATGGATGCTCTGCAGTGAATGGGTGCCGTCAGAATGAGAGTCCAAAGGGCTGATTTAAAACCTCACAATAATCCGCAGCAGTCCAGTCCATCAGTTAACATCCGGAGTACTAAAAAGTTATTTTGTAGGAAACAAATCCATCAAGATACATCCAACCCATGGTTTTGTCTAAAATACAAGTCCATTATCTACAATACAAGTGGAAAAAAACCCATCTCCTGTTGTCCAACATATTTGTTTAGCATTGTTTTGGCTGACTTTGTGGATTATTGTGTTCTTTTTATCAGCTGTTTGGACTCCCATTCTGACGGCACCCATTCACTGCAGAGCATCCATTGATGAGTAATAAATGCCACAATTTGTTCCAGTGAACATACTGGGTGAATGTTTCCTTTAATATATTATGCTCAACCCAAACTTTATTATTACAATTTTTGATATTGCAGTTGCACATGAAACAACCATGCATGCACCTGTTCCAGCTATGTTTCTTTCTAGTTGTGTGTGCCCACTACTTTAAACCAAATCAGACATTGTACTTGCAATTCTGTTTACTGCTGCAGGATTTCACTCACTCTCATTTAGCATTTTCAGGCATTTGTCTGCTACTCTGATGAAGGAGATAGCTGAGGCCAGCCATAGACTTCAGCATAAATATTTGTGTTCAGACTCCACACACTCCTGCATAGGACGCTGTGAAAGCTTGAAGCTGTGGTGTGTGTGTGTGTGTCTACTAGAGAGACAGAAATTCTTCAACAGTCTGCAGGCATAGGACATCACCTAACTTCACCACGTATGACACTTTTGCACTTGCAAAGAGTTTTTTTTTCTTTTCTCTGTCTTTCTTTCTCTGCATTTCTTTCGTTTTTTTCCCTCAACCGTAATGGAAAATTACCTCAGTCAGATATGAAAATTACCCTTTTGAAATCCCCAACTGTAGGTGCCTTCAAACCCACAGATACACCGTGTTTGTGTAACCTGACAACCATTATTCAACTGCATAGTGCTTCTCAAACACACTCTGAAAAATCCACTTCATGTTATATTTATAATTACATGCATACTGAAGGTACCTATCAAAGGAATTGTTTTTAGCATTAGATTCTTTATGAACAAATGATGAAGCGTGTGTACATGGGTGAAGCATGTGAAGACTGGTGCATGCAGATCTAAAGCAGACAAAGCTGAAGGCAAGAGAGGAACCACCTGCAAATGTGAACCCGCTGAATGATGTCTGGAACACTCAGGCCTTGAACATTGTGTGCATGTGTGTGTGGTCAGCTGTGGACATTAGCCGATTTTAGAGAATGAAACCTGTAAGGCTGAAATCTTTTGTGCACTGGTCAAGTTTTGCTTCCGTAGCTCCTTTCGATATGTTCAGTACGTAGAACCCCATTGTTAAAAACATTTCATGTGTCAACACAATGAAACAATTTTGAACCTTGCTTTAGGTTGTTCTGAGAATGAATAAAACACGAGTTCATGTGAAGGGTTCATTTGCAAAAAGATAACTCTTTTCATTGTGTGTTCCAATTAATCTCAACCGAGCTGCAGTTAGGTTAAAATAACTCAAAAATACAGATAACTGACACAATAAAAACATGACATAATAAAAAACGGGATTTTTTTCAAATCGAACTGTTTTTGCAAATAAACTGTTCATATGGGATTAGATAATCCCTCATTTGCATATTATAAAATTAAGATTTCACAAAGTATGTAATCAAAAAAAATGTGTTGCAGTGTACTGTGGGAAGTGTGATAGCCTCTATCTATCATTTAACATTTTGAGCCAGTTCAGCTGCTAACAATATGTTATTTAAGTGCTATATTGCTGATTGTTCATTGAGCTCATTCAGGCCAACATTACTTTGAGCCCTGTGATTTTAGAAATATTTAATAAAATATTCTTATATAAAAATGTTTGAATAAATATGAGACAAAGCATTTTGTGCTGCCAAAAAAAAAGCTTGAATAAAAACTTGACATGTGATTGGACAGAATATCCTGAATGCTTTATGTGCAATGGTCAAAGACAGAATGTGCGCACTGAAATACAATATGTGTTTAAATAGAAAATGCTGATTGGCAGAATATCAGACCGCCGTGACCGTGAAGCACTATTTATCGACTCAGAACACAGACATTTCCAGACCTAGTTACCAAAAGACAACAGCGTAAGCAACTAGCGCACACAAAATAACACAAAAAGTCTCTTTTTTTGACCTGTGCTCTGATTTTGCACAACCCACTGACTTTTTCTTTCCACCGAAGCAAGACTCTTATTTTCAGCAAAATTGTGAAATCTATCACTTGTGCCTGGTGAATCCCCTGCAAGTTCAACTTCAACTGCGTAGGAACACTTCAGAAAGTAGGCATGGACAACTCAAGGCACAAATCTTTGAAAAGTACGAATATTTCCCAGAAATAAAGGTGAGAAATGTAGAAATCGGGTCGCCCATCTCTACCTGCAATGTGTGTGACTCCATCATTAGTTTGTGAGCATGCATCCAAATAATATCCATAACCTACTCAGAAAATGCATTTCAAAATGTTTTTGTATTTGGTTCGACTCCTAGTAAGCAATGGAAGTGAGAACAACTGAACATCAGTCGCAAGACGTACACAAATGCACTTATGTAAACACACACACACACTTTTTTTGGTTGCAAAGAATTCATTTTAGCTACATTTAAATAAAAACAATGTTGAAAGGTAGTCAATTAACTGTATTTAAATGTAGCTAAAATAAACTGATTGCAGCCACATACCTTAAAAAAAAAAGTGAATCCAATGATTTATTTATTTATTTTTCTGTGTACAAAAGCTAAGGTATCTTTTTTACCCCTAAAACATACATTTCAGTACCTTTTGAAAGGATAGCAGCCTAATTACAGCTTTATTCTACAGTAGTCTGATTGTATATATGATATTTTGTATGTTTTTTGGCTGTATAAACCCATATTTGTATAGTCAAGAAAGAGCCTTTGGATCTTGATGGAGAGGACAGACAGTCATAAAAAGAAGAGATGGCTTTTGTGTTTTATTGTACTGAGGTTACACTTATGAATGGACTCAGTGTGCCTGTCTTAGTTTCTTACGTCAAGGGCCTTTATTTAGGGCCATCGCTGCACAACATATTCCTGTCCCTTTCCTCAGAAGAGCCTGTGGCACACAAAAAAGCCCCGGCATACGGCAGCCAGAGATGCAGCGCGCCAATCTTAAGTGTGAGAATGAAAGGCAGCAGGCTCTATCTTTCCGTGATGTGATGATGAAAAACTGCAGCTGTGGTATTTATGATGATTAGCAATGAAAGAATCGAGCTGCTCGTTTAACCAAGATTCATAATAAACAAAACCACAAATCTGCAGCGCTGCAAGTTTATGAGAACTGTGTGTGTGTGTGTGTGCAACTTCATACCTGTGTTTGTGCAAGTGTTGTGTTGCTATGGGTGTGTCTTCCTTCTCGCTACTTTGATTCAGCATTATTGGCCAAAGATCAATTTTAAAATAACAAAGACGCCCGTGAATCATTTTCTCCACATATATTTTAATAACATAACAATTTAAAGTACAATAAGAAATAGAAGCTACCGTTTATAAAACTCTCCAGCGGAACATAATGATGGGCCAGCATCAGCCTTATCTATACAGAACTGTATAAGCAGACAGGTTTTAAATTCCTTTAAATTTGATTTTTCTCTCTCTTTTTTTATTTCTTATAAAAGAAAATTCGCTACATTTTGTCCTGCGCTACCTTATTTATTTATTTGTTTCCCCACGAAAGCACCAGCTGTCTGCATTTCATATTTCAAAGTTTATAAAATATAAATTATTGAAAAATATCAAAATGTTTGTGAACTAAATACATTAAAATTCTCATTTTAACAAAAAAAAAAAAAAAAAGAAGAAAAAAATACAGAAATATAAAACATACAAAATAAGGCAAAATTGTGGGGAAATAAAAACAACACTCGTCTCTATGAATGAACATGTATCTGTCAAAAGTGTTTTTCACACAAAATGCATCACTTTTGCAACTTTTACAATCAGGACAAAGACTGCGTTATGATTTGGACCTTGTCAAATAAAAATAAAACTAAAAAAAGTCATGCCGCTGGCTTTCGGCTGTGGCTTTAACAAGCTCAGGCTTCCCTCTTGTTATTCTACAGAGACGGGTTTTTTTTAACACTATAAACTGCTTGTTCAGGTGATGTAGCACTTTTGTTGTTGCTCATGGCAGGACTGAAACCAGCTCATCTCTGAATTAAAGACTTATACACTGAGCTCTCATGAATGCGTTCCCAGTTTATTGTTCAATCTAGCCATTTTATGAAACGTTCTCTGTAAAAATAGACAATTCCAAAGCTACACCAATCAGGATAGGGTAGCACTGTAAACAATACTGCTTGTTTTCTTAGAAGAGCGTTCTTTACTTTGGCTTTTCCACAAGGTCTCGAGTACGAGACCCTTCCCACACAAAGAAGAAAACACAAATCGAATCTGACTTCCATTCACGTGCAGGACGCTGTCATAGAACTAAAATACTGCATTTATGAGCCATCACGAAACGTACTCCCATGTTGTATCTCATGTTAGCCGGTCGTAGCACACGCCTTCATCTTTAAAGCTGCCTAAAGCATCAGCATGATCTGGTCTTCCTTTATACCAGCCTCTTAACAATCACTTTCACGAACCACCTGGAAAATCAAACGCAGCCCAACTGGTCCTTCGTTTCTGCTGCGATATCCATCTGACGTACTTTGCCAGTCCAGATGCATGCTGAAGCGTGCGTTTTTTCAACATGGCTATGTAAAAAGGCCTCGCTTTATGGCTTCGGTTGAGTCTAGCGCAGCCAGAAAACCGCTTAAGGCCCGGTGGAGTGACATTTCACCCACACCTTTCAGTCGACCTTGAGAAAACACAGTAAGTTCATAAAGGCGGTGTGCTATATTAAGGCAAAACTCGACGAAAAAAAACATTCACGTTCAAACAAACCGAGGCAAGACGTGTCTTTTGTCTCAATACAAGCGATAAAACGACACCTCGTTTTCACCACAAGCGTGTCACCGTTGAGAAGCCAACGGCCGCTTTCATTTGTGTCTCACACTCTCAGTTTGACTGAGGTACGTCTTTTTCAACTGAAAAGGGCGAGACTCTGGTATCTATTTTGATCTGGTGATCAAAAACAACGTCTTTAAGCTATGGACATTGTGGTAAGAGCAAGCCATAACTGAGCGTGACCTTAAAAGAAGCGAGAGAGAGACAGACTGAGAAGAAGCACTTCAATAAACCTTCATATGAAAACGTACAAAACGGCGCAATCTCTGTCCGGACAGCGACAAATTAATACTGACACATATAGATCTTAAAAAAAAATAAAAAATAAAAAATAAAAAATAAAAAACAACTTTTTTGTTATTTATTTTGGTCCGGCTGAGAACTCTTCCTCGTGGCTGGGTATGCAAGGAGACAGAAACAGTAAGCAACTCATTCGTAAATATTTCTGTGATATTCCTCTTGTCTCTAATTTTGGCAATGTGTTTAATAACAGGAGCGTTCAGTCCGAGAAACGTCCATCTCATTGTCCTCTGTTCCTTCCCGGTGTTTGTGCTACTGGGTCAAAACGACAGTTCTACCTGGACTTAGAGTTTTTCCCTTCCCGTAGAGCTATAAACAATACAGACGCGCAAAGTCGACGGATTCTAAACTTTGGTAAATGTTTTGACGCTTCCTCTTTTTTTGTCCCGTGTGAGCTCAAAACAAGACTGGACCACGACTAAGTGTTACGGTGGAATGCGAATAGACGCCCCGTTTATTTCCAGGGTCTTTTTCAGCCTTTCTTTTTCGATTTCCAGCGTTCCAAGTTTACTCGTCCGTGTCGGGCTTGACGTCTAACATGGTGTGCAGCTCTTCGGGAGTGTATCCCAGCAGGCTTTTCAAGTCACACACGAAGCGGTAGACGTAGCGCTTGCCGGACGTCTTGTGGATGATGTTTTTGTCGTAGTAGTAGCGCAGACCGCGACTCAACTTCTCGTAGTTCATCTTGGGCTTGTTTTTCCTCTTGCCCCATCTGCGTGCCACCTACAGGTCAGAGAGACACGGTTCAATCGTGAGATCATTTGCATGTTGATGTTTTACTTGCAGTGGTCTTACCAATGTATAGCGATTGTATCAGATACTGCTAGAGAAAGACCAATCGTTGGTTTTCAGCTGATAAATGGCACCCTGTGGTTGATGTGTGAAGAACAGCAGCCAGCTACAAACTCATCTAATCTTTGCGTTTACCCAGCTAGTGTACATATACATGTCATTTGTATGCAATGGCATGGTATAGCTTGTAAAAAAAATAAACTGCATATTAAATGTAAAATACTTATTGGTCAATTCGTTATACCACATGATTTCACATGGATTTGTTTTTTTATTTTTTTTTATTTTAAGACATACTAATAATATTTATATATATATATACACACACTTTTTTTTTTTTTTTTTTAGTTTTTATATTTTCGGTTTTTAGAAATGTTTTTTTTTATCATTTTATAAGATTTTTATTTCTTTTTTATTTAAGTTTTAGTTATATTAGTACATTAACTAAGTGAACATTTGATTTAATAATTTATATAAATCAAATCTATTTATTTTTTATTTATTACAGTTAATGCTCATTTAAAGTAACTATTAGCAATGTTTCAGTTAACAAAAATAAACAAAACAAAGAAATAAATATCTCAGATAAAGAGGTTTTTTGGCTTGTGTTTTTCATTCATCTTATTTAAATAGAATTTTACAAAATTTTACACCCGCACTATGTTTACTGGATAACAGCTCACCTCATCAGGGTCAGAAAGCTTGAACTCCCAGCCGTCTCCAGTCCAGCTGATGAAGGACTGGCAGGATTTGTCCGTCAAGAGCTCCAACAGAAACTGCCAGAGCTGGATGGGTCCACTTCCTGAACAGAGAAACAAATCACCACTTAATACATTCCCAAGGAGGATGTTCCCATCGCAATCCCAACACCACACATACCACATATCAAAGTAGCATGTTATTATTACCAATCGAGATTTTTCAGTGCTATATTTCCTACTGTATTAGTGTATTATGTATGTGTCCGAACCGAGTCTCACATACCATTAGCTTTATGTCACTCTGCATGAAAACAGACGGCTGAGACACAATGGAGTATTGACTAGCTACTGCTCAGACTGCATGTCCTACTTGAGCTTTGGACTCTTTATGTGAATTCCAAAGCATTGACATCATTTGGATTTTGCCCCAAGGCTAAATATCTGGCGGATAAATGTGTTTGATCACGCAGGCCATGATGTATATGTCTGCATGTCGCCCGGGTGCATGTGAAAGCACACATGTGTGTGATGTCGACATGTGTGTGAACGGCTGTGTGGGTGTGAGAGAGCGAAGCCCTTGGCGGACATCTGCAAACCAAGAGGCTTTTCTCACAAGCTACAACATTGCATTCGCCCCCTAACCGTGCCGGGGGCAACTTTAAAGACTTTCTGCACGGTGACACATTTAAGGAGACATTTGCAATATTGCAACCATGCATCCTAATGCATCTGATTGTAAGAAGCAATTTAAGGACTAAAGCGGAGGGTTTATGTGGTTGTGTTGACCTACAGCGCGAGATCTATCCTGTAAGAGCTTCACAGCGTGTAGGCAGCAGCAGAGCAGCTCATGCACCCGTCTAGATAAGCTTTGCTTTTTTTTTTTTTCATCTTGTGGTTTGTGTGCAATTAAATGAACCGTCATTTCATATCACACCTGCTGCAAAACAAGAGCGAAGAGAAGAGAGAGAGACTCAATTTTCCTTGCAGAAGTCCTGCTAGTCTAGGGATGCCCAATACCGTATTGATTAGCAATTGGCAATACTTTTTTTTTAATTTATCAGTAGGCTATCAATACTGGATAATTAATTGTGCATGCCCATTTTCCCTATTTTTACATTTAGATAACTTCTGGTATCATTTCAAAGCAAAATCAATATAAATCAATCAAAGAAAATAAATAAAATAATAAAATCCCAATAAATATTCTTTTTTTTTTCATTCTGTATAATTGAAAGGTGGGATGCCTGAAGATTTAATGATAAAATATTGGATTAATTTTATTATTAATTTATTAAACGTTGCATGTAGAAATTTAATCTTGTTAATATTTATATATATATATTGTTATAATTGTATTATTATAAATTCATTTACTTAAAGTTGAATGTAGAATTTTTATCTTATATATATATATATATATATAGATTTTTTTTTCTAAACAGTAGTGTAGGACTTTGATAAATGTGAGTAATCAGGAATAAAATAAAAGAAAATGTAATTGGGCAGAATTTGACTATTGTTGCAACCCTAATTTCTATGCTTTCAGGGCTTATTTTAGATTAGTGCAGTATTCAGAAGACAGAAGACACATTGTGTCACATGCTGCATTTATTCAGTTACCTAATCTGCATTATTCCTTTGGTGCACTGGGTGGGAAAGCAACGCACATGCAAAATACATGGCGATAACAGCAGGGACAATTCATTGTTAGTGAATTCCCCGCTGTGTGTTACATCCAGCTAAAAATATCCTTGCCGATAATGCAATAAAACACTAATGCAATTCTGAAACAGATTATCTCATCAACAATTCAACAGTTCATTCTAACCCTCTCCCTCTCTGTCTGCCTGCCTCTCTTTGTCTCCATCTGAACATATGAATCACTAGAATCACTCATCAGGATCAATGCAGTAATCTGTTTATGTAGGTAAATGCGTTAAAACACATTCCATAAGCTCAGCTACTGTAACACGCCCTGATCAGACCCAAAGAAAGCAATCGGTCTGTCCTCCACACGCCTGAACCAAACCCTCAGACTGACAGACAAATCCACCGCCGACTTTCAGCAAAGCTTTAAAAGTACATTACAGGCCACTTTACTTGAAGTGCGTGCGTGATTGCAGCAAATGAAGGCGAGGATTTCTGAAAACAACTTGGATTGCTAACACCGAGCTTAAAGGGATTTTGTGAGTAAACCTAATGTCATTCCAGACCTGTACGACTTTTTTTATTCCACAAAACACAAAAGAAGATGTTTAGAAGAATGTTCATGCTGCACTTTCCCACACAATGAAAACGAATGGTGACCGATGTCCAAAGGTAACACTTTACAATAAGGTCCCATTTATTAACATTAGTTAAAGGAACAGTTCACCCAAAAGTCTCCATTAACTTTCATAGTAGGGAAAAAAAATATTGAGAATATTGCTCATTATTAGTTAATTCATTGATATTATAAAGTTCCTGCCATGCACTATTTTTATGCCACTTTTTTCCTTTTTTTTTCTTGACCACCCATTCACCCTTTCACAACATGACGAAAAACAGCATGAACGTTCTCCTAAATGTCCTGTTGTGGTCTATGAGTAAATGATGACAGAGTTGTATTTTTCACAGTGTGCTGTCCCTTTAATGTGTGCGTGCGTCTTTATAAGGAAGTTAAAAATCAGCCGTCGCTGAAGAAAGTGTGTTGCGGTGCTGTGGTTGTGCTGCTCTCCTCACAGATCTGATGGATTTGCACATGAGAATGTGATTAATGATGACAAACACGAAAACCTCAGAGCCCTGCGAGCAAACAGATATTTTTTGTCACTTGCTGTTTTTATCTACCTCATCTCTGAACTCTGAAGGCTGTTGTGTTGACACTGCGGTAAACACAGGTTTAAAAACAGGTAGTTCTGTCCATTATAGGCATGTGTTTTGCAGTATTTTGCAGTACACAAAAACAACCGCGTTTTACGATCTCTTATATGACTATTACATAGCACTGAGTATGGAGAACTCCAGATGACATCCCACTCAGCTACAAGAAAAACGCTGCTTTATACGTTCAAAGAAACCTTAGCTTCCCAAAATAGAAACGCACACAGTGAGTGCGTTCTTTTACGGTAGGGAACTGTTTTCAGATATATATATATATATATATATGTTTGAGAAGTATGGCACAAGGTTTAAAAAAGCCCCTTAAAGATGGGCCGATAAAGGAGCTCTCATCTTAAGTGCACAGGGCTGCTATCACTCTGTGCTGAACCCTCTGTTGCCAAGACGACCTGGGAAATGGGTTGAGATGTGGGCCGCAGATAAGGAGCACGAGATGAAAACGGCAGCAGAAGAAACGGAGAGCTGGAGCGTGTGTTTTGATGTGAAGAGGCCGGGGTGTGGCGTGTTTGCTGGTACTCGAGCCGCTCGCAAAAACAGTGCCATGACTTTCTTACAGTCATGTAACAAATGTGGCTCTGCGGTTAGCAGGTGCACCTATGCATTCAAAACTGGTGCACGAGTCCCGCGTGCAACCGTGTCCCAGTAAGATCAGCAGGACTCGTGCATCAACGTCTGACTCCAATTCCTTTCTTTCATCAAAGATATGTCACTGTATGTTTATTATATAACATATGATATCATACAGTAGATACGGAATAAATTTATGTGATATTTGGGATGTGTTATTTGATTTACGATATCTGAATTAACACCATATGCTTTTCTGATATATGGAATATATGGCACGTAAAATAACATGAATATGGTTTATGATATAAGGAATAACTTCATGTGCTTTTATAATATGATATGAAAAAAAAAAAAAAAAAAAAAAAAAAAAA
>JAUMHQ010058594.1:0-16171 GCA_032361165.1 Enteromius paludinosus | reverse complement strand
CCTTTATTTGTTACGAAATGTTCACAAAAATACCCCCAAAAACTAAACATTTCATCCAGCTAAACAGCTTCATAACACCCTAACATGTACTAAGCCTCACAAAGAACTTTAATTAGCTAGATGCATTAATTCTGAATGGTGGCCCACAGGTGTGCGTGTGAGAGAAAGAGAGACCAAGGCTGTTGTTTTGTGGCCTGTAAGACTCAGCGGCCGTCCTCCTGCTGGGTTCTTATTAGAGACAAGGTACATGCGATTCTGCTGCTTCACGCTGATATGAACTGCAGGTACTCTTGATAATTGGCGGCGCTAGTTGAGGACATGCCACACTCTTATCCGATATGGGAAAAATACCGCTTTACCTCCACCACGGAGAAGAGCTATCCTGCCATTCAAATCGGAGGAGAGGGACATAATAAGATAAAATAATGAACTTGTCACGTCTTATACAACACATTTTTATCCACAAATTATGCACAAACACACACAAGAAATGCTCAAATCTTAGTAACCTGCCACAAAACCTGCCTATCTGAACAACATCATTTGGTCCATAGCTGTTCCAAACAAGGCAGTTAATAATCTCGTTTATCTGGCATGGATAAAATGTCAAAACATCTCAGAATGCAATGTGTTGACAGAAATGTCAATTATAAATACAAGTATATATATTTGTGTGCCATGCAGAACTCTGGTTGAGATTCTACCGTAACTAAAAAGTTTTCAGAGACGCACTTTTTTGTGTACATATGCTGCTTTAGATTTATGCAGACTGTGGCCACACACATTAGCCTAGCCAGTCATTTTGATGTAAAAACAAAAACCCACAAGTAACATACAGTAATTAGCTACGTTTGTAAAGAGTTATGCAATAATAAAACAAAATGTTCCAAAATACTAGTGCTAACACCTGAAGACTCAATGATCGACTTTTTGGCCTGCCTGCAGATGTAATAATATTAGACGTGCATACAATAGCCGCTTTTCCACTGTCGGGTCAGTGCGTGCCAGTGCTTTAAACGGGCCGGGTGGGGCTAATAGCCTCGGACCTGTAGCACCGAGCCCAAAATCATGCGTGTAGGCTATAGTCTTTTATAAATAACCTACCTATTTCTGCATGAGCATCATAATCGTAACCGGATCTCAAAAAAAAGTTCTTTCAAGCACTTCAGTTTTTAGCTACAATTTATTTTAAAAGTCTTTGACGTCCGTGTTATCTGTTAACTTTATGAAACGATCTGTGGCACTTAGAAACTAAGCAAATAAGAAACACACAATCTTGTATGGCATAAAGTTCAACAATTTGTCATTGCTCTATTCCTTTATGATAACAAACAGTCTTCCACCAGGGGCAGCAGAGGTCTGTGTGGTGGACCACGACATGACTATGGCTACACTCTTGTGCAGACAAATGACAATATCAATATCAAGCACAGAAACGCACTATGGGCTCATGAGAATTTGACTGACAGGTACCAGGGCTCCACACACAATCTATCACAGCACTGCAACATGTTAAAGAGGACATATCGATGTGCGCCACTTTATTCCACAGACCTGACAGCTGTCATGGATATCCATCCCCTAAAAGTCCCATCTTCCAACCCGCATTTGTCTCAATCAGACAAGCGCTCGGCCCCTCGACTCGCTGACTGACAGTCACAAAGTTAAAAGCCCTTATACACTACAGGCAACAAGCCCACAGCGTCCTCATCTCCCTGTTTACATCTTCTAAACACTCCTCACAGAGCCCATTGACTCGTGCATGTGACGCCTCTGAACGAAGAAGGTTGACTCACTTCTAGAAATCTGTCTATTTTCACACTGAAAAGAAAAGAGCTCCCGACGACGTGCGCTTCAAACGCAGCCAAGTTTGGCCACAAAAGACCCTAATTTGGAAGGAACTTGAGAGCCAATGGAGCTTGAGAGCATTCCATCGAACCCGACACTTGGCATAGAACCCGGTCTGTCTAGAGAGAGTGAATGAAGGCTGACACTCTGTGAGAGAGCTATAGATGACAGGCCGTTTGAGTGACAGGCCTCTTTTCAGAAATCACTCGCTATTGAGACGCGAACACAGAAAGTGGAGACGTCTCATTGTAACAATGACCGCTGATGAGGTTCCCACAGGTCTACCACCACACACACACACACACACAAGCGGCTCCATTTTGGGTCGTCATTTTGCCTCTATCAATACATTTCGGCTTTTGATGAAGCTTGGTTTCTTCTTCAGATGAATCTTCTTTTACCTGCACCTCCCCTGAGCCGAGAGTGAGTCATGAGGCTGGTTCTATCTCGAGCGGTGCAATCATTCTCCGTCGCAGCAGAACTCTCATGATGTACCGATGTAAGATAAACCTCCACAGAATGTGTGTGCACCCAGACACTCACGCTCACAGCTGCTCGGTGCCTCATGGGCCGTGCTTTCCACAGGCAGTCGGTGTGCGGCTGTGAATTAGTCCTGCCACTAAAAAGCTGGGCTGTCATCTGTAATGCGCCCAGACATCTCCTCTGAGTCACTCTGACACTCACAAACACAACTAGAGATAAGACAGGAATGGATGATTAAAAAACTGCTGACTGAAAGTTCATCTTTTGGGTTGGGGTGATTTCATGTAGACACGCTCGTAATGCAGATGTTCAAAAACACAAGTGCCCACGTAATGTTCAAAAGGGCAATTCTCCCAAATACCGACGGGATGTGTCATATTTCAAAAACAAGAAATTCCATTTTGCATAACAAAACAGAAACATCTTTTAAAATGTGGTAACACTTTACTTAAAGATGTACAGTGCATTATAAAGGGTTGTTAACGGATATAATGCACACTAATTATTTATTATGTGCACTGCCATACATCACATCTTGTCGTGAATAATTATAACCAAAGGTAAAACGCACAGTGTAAAAATGAATTGATAAGTGGTTACAATTATTCATTAGATTGCACTACGCATTAAGGTGCATTACAGCGAATGCATTGAAACTGCTTTTTACAATGCATTATACTTAAAGGCTTTAAGTAAAGTGTTACCAAAGCTCTTCATGAGAGCTGCTATGTTGAGATCACATGATCAAATAGTATTGACAAAGCTGACCTCTAATTGCAACTATAGCCAAAACGTTCAGCACTTAACATAGAATAAAAACACACATAATAACATATACTACCAACTAAGATTTTATTTCTTGTACTCAGCAAGATCCTATAAATTCATCAAAAGTGACATAAAAATATTTATAATTTTACAAAATGTGTCTATTTTTCAGAATGGCACAATGTCAAATTTCCAAAAATCTGGTTTTGATTACATTAATAATAATAATAAGGCATTATTTATGCATATTAAAATTATTTCTTAGGGATTATGTGACAAAATACTTGAGATTAATATATAAAATTGTTATATTAAATAGTAATTCTATTTTCAATATTACTGTAATTTTAATTATGAGCATTAGAACATTGTTAAAAAACAAAAAAGGACACTTTTGGACATTATTAATAAATGCTACATTTATCTTCATTTGTTTAGATGTATTTTAATGTTTATGAACATATATTTTATTGTGACTCTTTGACACTGATTTACCTGCAGATACTTCCTATGAAACACAAATTAGCATCATCTTTAGTTAATTAAACTCACATGCCCTGACCCTGTGACACCACAAAAATATCATTCTAATGAAAAAGCTATTATTACAAGAACAAATATTTGCACTCTTACTAGCAAACACACACACACACACACACACACAAACACAACTGCAAGCCTTTGAAGTGTCAACAGGAGAAAGGAACAGAGTACAACAGAAAAAAGAAAATCCACGGTGTCAGTGAGAGAGAGAGAGAGAGACAGAGACCGACAGAAAGTGGGAGAGAGAATTTCAATTAGCTTTTCTAATACCAACAGAGGGGCTGGGCTGGCAGCCGGAATGATTTATCAAAGTTATTGCTTCTCTTAATGAGAAAACATGTCACACGCCTGGCTTTGTAGAATGACAAGCTAAAACCAAACAGAGGGAGGAAAAAAGGCCCTTTTTTCTTGGAGGGTAAAAAGACACATACACACACAACTGGAGGCAGGCGCACTATTGGCGTAATAACAAAGCCCTTCTTCTCAAAGCGGAGGTAAATATCAGGCCTGTGCACTCTGCTCAGCAATCATTTCATAATACCCGATCCATTATTAGAATATTAATTGCACTCTACATACCGTCATTTCTGTGTTTGTGCGTGTGCTTCTAATAATCTGCCAATGGAGAAGGTGAACTCTGTGCCTGTGTTAGTTGTCTGAGGCTATTACTGCAGTGTGGGAGGGTTTTGTGGCTGGCAGAAGCATGCATCCATCCATCCATCCAGCCATCTATCTATCTATCTGTCTGTCTGTCTGTCTACACACACACATACACACACGCATTCAGTATATGAAATATAAAGAGGACTGACAAATACCAATAACTATTTTTATAGACATAGGGAATTCATATATTTTAAATACATATATATCTTAGAATCACACATGTATTTTATATGATATAAGTATATATTTTAATTTGTCTTATATATTTAAAATGATACATATTACAATCTTTTGCATGACTTTCATTGTATACATTTTAATATTTTCATATCTATTTTTCGATTTATATTTGTATCTTTTACAGTTTTTATATTTATTCAATTAATAATTATATTAAAATATAATTTGCGAATTGTATTAATAACATGCATTGTGTGCTATAAATAAATTAATATATAAATAAAAACTGTCCAAAAGTACCCAAATACACTAATTGTAAGTTCAAAATATATATATATATATATATATATATATTTTTTTTTTTTTTTCAAACAATGTTGAGAAAGAGATATCTCAGGCAAAGTTTGTATTTTAATAAAACAAGTTATAAAAAAAGCATCTTTCTTGCCATTTTCTCTTTCTCCCTCAACAAAGACTACAATATGTGAGGAGTAGAGAACAATAGAGGTCCGTTGTCTGATGATAAAGTAGAGCTGGCGGTGGCTCCCTTGTCTGAGAACCCAATGTACGGACACATGCTGTTATCAACTCAGTGGACAATTCTGATAAAGATGAATGCAAACTGCAGCACTCCACAAGGTTAGTGGAAGACCAATCTGAAGTAGCTTTTATCTAGGAGGCAATATTAGTCTTCTCTATATGGATACTTATCACCTGGGTGAACAGATACAGCATTTCTATCTGCAAGGATTATTACGAGAGCAAGATCAATGCAACCCAAAAGCCGCAGGTTTAAATGCAGCCATAAAAGCTCATGGACAAACAACTGATAAATAATGAAAGCGGATCTTCCTATGAAATGAATAGAATCAACAAGTCTAGACTGAACGTCTGCAAAAAAAGGAAAATCAGAAACATCCATCTCTCTACTTCTCAAACCATATGAACACGTGTGAGGATTTTGGTGCGACTCTACTTTGCTGATGTCACTTCCTTCTCCAAGGACAAAAGGTAACAGAGTTCTGTTAAACATTGTCATTTTTCCAGAAGCACACACATTTCAGCCATACCTGAAAATACATGTGCGGCAACACAGCAGGAGGGATGGAGCAATTTCCACCCGGGACCATGCTGTCAGATTTGGGGGGGGGGTGTGTGTACAGAAAAAAGACCGCTTGTTGCTGTATGACTCATGCAACACAATATCCCACTGATCACAGAATAAAACAAAAAACTCACGGATATTCATGTCATTCCACCACGGAGAGGACGGAGCGACTTCAGAGGAGGGAATAAAAAAAAAGAGAGTTGAAAGTTTTGAAACACTGAAAGAACCTTGTCACGGGTGCCAGAGGGAATTCTCTTCAAAAAAGAAGATCTGGTGTCTGTCAGAGTGTGTTTAAGGGCCAGGAAGACGGGAACAAATACGTGAGCGGCGACAAATCAAAATCACAAAAGTAGATGCTTGTGGACTTCACAGGAGGGTTGGTCCCCGCTGGCTGGAGCGGGACTGTCTTTAAAAGACGTCGTCCCGTCGGCGGCACAGTGACACTGAATGACATTTTGCCTTCTGCTGCCGCCCATGAGAGTGCTTATCCCAGCTGTGACCCACATACTGTATTTAATCCCACCAATACAATACATACACACTTAACCACAAGATCTGCTTTCACACACACAAAAGAGCCGGCTTTTGAGGGAAAAACGAGAGGAAGCGAAAGGAGAGGAAAAAAGAAGAGAGTAGAGTGCTGGTAAAGGGTAACCGGCGTCTGAAAGGAGCATTGACCACACAGACAGAAAAACAAGGTCCAAATGGGGAATTTTGATAGGAATCAGGCTCAATAAAGAAACTTGTTTGAGACAGGAAGGAAGTGACTAAATATGATATATTTAAGTATATATTAAAGTGCATAATTCACTCAAGGTGCAACTGTGTCTTATACAATATATCAATAAATTTAACAACTACCTTACTAACTATTACCAAACAGCAAATGAACAGTTTATTATAGTTTACATAATATATGTACTGTGTATATTTATTAAGTATATATAAATACACACACATGCATGTATATATTTAGAAATATTTTTAATATAGAAACTACATCTTTTTCTTAAATATATACATGCATGTGTGTGTATTTATAGATACACAATAAATACACATACACAAATAATGCACGCATATATTATGCAAACAAAAACTCTTACTTTGAATGTGATTTACTAAAATAAATCCATGCATCTTACTGATCCCAAACCTCTGTGATAGGGAAATGTTTAAATAGCGCATTGTGTGAATAACGAGAATCCATAATGACCCTCATTTGCATAGAAAAGAGACGTGTTTGTGCTGAAAATAATGAAAATTACTTAATTTATAACATAATAACACCCAGGTTTTGCGATGAAATACCACAAGCACAACTGGCTGTTTAGTGAATTCACCCCACTGTGTTGACACATGACAGCAATTATGTCAAAGGAGGGGTGAGGGTTTCCTTCTCTAGATGCCCAGTGGTGACCTCCGCGCTCCTGAATAAAAGAGAGAGAGAAAAGGAAACTTTCTCCGGTCGAGAGTGAAAGCCCCAGTGGGAGGCTCGCCACTCTCTTTCTTTTCCTTCCTCCCCTCACTGCTGTCTGCTTTTATGGCAGTGAAAACACCACTGAATGACCTCGCCACAAAACACACTACACATTGGTCCTGTATGATGACAAAAACAGTGGAAACTACAGCAAAAAGATGGTATCTTATCACACCACAGCACTGTGTGTACTACTAAGCTGTGACCAAAATGATTAGAACTTCTAATGATTTTGGACAAAACATACTGTTCCCACGGTAAATTCCTAAAAGCAGGCATGAAAATGGGTCAGGGGTGAAAAAGTTGAGAAGGGTGCTCGAGGAGTGATGTGGCCTCTGATGGGGCCGGGAGGTGGGAGGACTCCCACAGAATAAATATTACGGTCTTATTAGTGGACATGCTGTAACTTAACTTGTTTATTCTTCCATCATGATTGACAGCCAAGTTTTTTTTTGTTTTTTTTTTAGGGCAAAGAAATCAACATAATAAGTATTTTCTACCATTATCGAAAAACATACCATCAACGACAAATGCCAGAAAAATAACATGTTTGATAAAAGTTTCCCTTTGCCAATGTTACAGTAGCCAAATAAGTTGAATGGAGGCTCTGAAAAAAATACTTTATTGACATTTGTCATATGTAGATCCCTTTAATAAAAGGACACCTCTTGCCCTTTTACTAAGACATTGCCCTCCAGTTGAAGCCACGACCAGATACAGCTGCATTTCAACCCAGCATCCAGCTGTTTAACCAGAGCTGCATCGTTCTGCCCTAACACACTAAAATAATGTCTGTATAAGTGTTAACGATACTTTAGCATTAAATGTAACTTACACTCTTAGGGGTACGTTTGCATGAGCGTCAAAAAATGCGTGGCGCTTCCTTCACCAATTTCAAAGCGCTTGGGCGCTCGCGCTTCTGTAGCATCTGCTGTTACTAGGCAACCATGAAGGCGCTGCCAGTGCTTTGGATTTTAAACTGCGTGGCTCCATTGAAAATAAATGATTTCACAATTTGCATTGGCTCAAATCCACTTTCTATTAAGTTTTAAATAATCAATAAATACCATCCAAGAATGACTTTTCCATGCGGGTCACCTGTTTTGGCTCCAAAACTGCGAATTTCGCCGAAAGGTGAGGGATTTTCATGCCTGTAAAAGGAAATCCAGGCTCAAACCGCCCCTCGTTCTCTACACTTAATCTCTTGTTCCTTGTCCTCTCCGGTTGTAAAACAGGCCGAGGGGCAAGCCACATTTTTAATTTGCCATGAGGGAATTAAAGAAACTCTCAAGCCTACACGTAGAAAACCCTTCAGCCCTTTAAACTTCACACCCTCTGTCTCACCCTCCATCTGAAGTTTGGCTCTGAACCCCAGCAGAGCTGCAGGGCAAAGTCCTGTCTACTCAGAGCACACTCTCGCCAGTATGCCATGCATTAAGATCTGTGCTTGTGAAGTTACGCCTGCCAGTTTTGCTTAACATTTTATCACTTATCATGTGGAAACACGCCGTCTCTTTTTCGCAGCAGATTAAAAAAAGCCTGTCCCTGCTGTAGGACACTGCATGCTTCTGTCGGCTCAAGGGATGCCTTCTTCCTTGACTTTTCTGTCACTCGTCTTGAAAACTTCTGCAGTGATGTCGCTCAGGCGGGGCACAGCATCTTAATGAGCTGGATATTCCAACAGAATTCCCTGCTGGTAGGATGAATTTGACAAACTGGAGCAAACACACACAGAGTTGAGTTTACGCTCCTGAGGCGATGTGAACCTGAGTAACTGATGTAATTAGTTGAGGTCCTTCTCCTCGGCAGGTGGGCTGCACTCTCCAGACAATTATATAATTAGTCCTAAGGAACTCGTTACTGGAGCAAATTTTAATATGAATGCTGGCGTAATTGTGTTCGTAATTGTGATCCAAACTGACTTGATGATATCATCTCTGGGGCTCGGGACAGCCTAATGAAATTCAAACCTAAATGTTTAAAAGAATCAAACGTGGCTTCAAAAAAAAAATGGGGAATTGGTGGAGAGGTCTAACCTATGCACATCACAAAACCAACATACGGAATACAGGTTGATATTCAAAAGATATTAAAAACAGAACCAATTAAAATTTTTATGTTTATTACGTAAGTGGCTGAAAACAAAAATGTGCATTTTTTGGCGATATCTAACCGTGCTATGCTGTCAAATCTAGTATACTATGTTATTTATCTGACTTTATAAAAATAAATAAATAAAATACTAATTAATTGCTTGTTGTATTATACTGATTACTTGTCTAAAATATTTTTAATAAATAAAATAAAAACAATTCAAATGTTTAAAATATTCAAACATGGATACAAACTAAAATAAGGATTTAAAAAAATTATAAATAAATAAATAAATAAATATACATACATTATATATATATATATATATAAATCAGTAATATTAGTGCATAGTTATTAGAGTTAGTAATATAATGCTTTGCTACAGTTACTGTACGGACATAAATACCAACATTCTGTGTATTTCCAAATGTGTTTTGTGGGAGAGAGACTGCAGAGCGGGAAAACTGCCATTTTCCTGATACAGCTACATCTTGAGTGATTCACCTCTTCTCCACTGATGAAATAAACCCAAACTCGTGTGTGCGGGGAAAGGACGGGGAACAGGACAAAGACGTACAAACACACACTTACACTTAGACAAAGTCAAATACACACTCTCAACATACAAAAAAGAAAAGAAAAAAAGAAAAAACTAAGCAGTAGACTGAATTATGTTTCATTTTTCAGTGTTTGGGATTTGCAAGTAAAATCACCTCCCTGCCAAAACAGAGCGCCTGAATGCATTATACGGGGATAGGTTTATCCTTATGAATACACACAAACGTATCAAACCCTCTGAAAGCGTGTGTGTGTGTGTGTGTATTTGTGACAGGTTGTGTGTGACTGACAGCTGGTGATTTATCTACTGTAGACCAGTCTAGATGACAGGATACTGATTCATGGCCTCCTGTATCCTCATGCATATGAATGTTGCTGTTGATCTGGAAAAGGATCCTCATTTATACTGCAAGATTTTATTGAAAAGAGGGAGAGAGATGGAGAGTTTACTTGACCCCAATAGAAGACAAAAGCCAGACCGCCATGCAAATGATATCCACAGATTTCACAACATACATTAATCTCTCCAAACCTGTCAAAATTTCATTCTGAGAACTTTGCGGAGGCTTTCAATGAGCACAACAATCTGAGCAACACATCAGACTCTAGCAGCTTTGGATAGGATTAAATATTAACATAGTGACAACAGTCAGCTGGGATCTCAACACTGCAATGTTTAAGTTACATTAAGCACAATAACCTTCAATTTGTCCCAATCTTTTGAAAATTTTGTAGCACAAAAAGAAAGAATTCAAATGGAACAGGTTAGAGAGTTTTAAGAGATCATTTTCTTTTATATGTTTTTAATGTAATTGGCATAGTGGCCAAAAAACAATATAATTTAGATTTTAATTTATATACAGTATATAGCCTAAGCTACTTTTTAGCTCTTTTCAGAATATTTTTGGTCTTTCTGCAAAAAATCAGACTCAAACTCACGTGACCCACATAAGCAGCAAAGCTCATTGAAGACTACATTGCCCTTCCCATGCTCTACTCCACTCCTCCTCCTCCAAATGCCTTCATTTTTTCCCTATTTCCCTCTGCCTCCCTCTCCGTCCATACGCTCATCCTCCCACTCTCTATCAATCGTTGTCTATCACAGTTTCTCCTTTTTGCTCACACTCCCAACCGCAGTCATCACAGATCCCCTGCCGCTCATCTCTGAGTGAGACCGGCTGCTCTGGAGGTGATGAGTCTGCAGCCAAACTTGTTTAGCCTCCAGACATTTTCAGAGCGTTAAAATACAGCTGTCAGCAGCAGCCTGCAGGGAGGCGCGCTGAAGAGATGAACATGCCCGATTAAGATTTTAATTAATCCCAAAATATTATGATTGCCTTTGAGACTGATAAGCTAAAACGGGTATTCGCAACATCAAATATATACGCAGCGACAACGCACGCCCCTCTCAGATTTTCACCCCATCTCTCACTACGTTCTGCTCTGTAGAGGCATGGACAGGTGAAGTAAGAGATGATTTTTCTATCGCTCTCCTTTCTCTCTTTCAAGCATGACACTCCAGATCTAGGATTTATAAGCTTCTTATTCATTTGGTAGGAAAGATAAGCTAATCCACAGAAAAAGCATATTTACACAGGAGAAAAGGAGAAAGGCAGTGAATTGAAAAGAGAAAACGAAGATCTGTAGCAGTCTGGGGACTACAGGCATCTGTGGTCACCATTCACTTTCATAGTAGGAAAAGAGCAGTTTTTTTAGGGTAAAAGTAACATAATGTAGCGTAATGTAGCGCAACGTAAAATAACGTAACGAAGCATAACGTAACATAACGTGACGTAACATAGTGTAATGTAACGTAACGTAACATAGTGTAGTGTAGCGTAACGGAACGTAATGTAAAGTAATGTAACTTAACGTAAAATAATGTAACGTAAAATAATGCAACGTAGCATAACGTAACGTAGCGTGACTTAACATAGCGTAAAGTAACGTAACGTAACGTAGTGTAGCGTAGCATAACGTAACGTACAGTAATGTAACGTAACGTAAAATAATGTAACGTAGTGTGATGCAACAAGGTGTAACGTAGTGCAATGTAATGTAATGTAACGTAGCGTAACGCAGCGTATGTAACGTAACGTAACGTATATGTAATATGTAATAATGTTACATAGCACAGCGCAATGTAAAATAATGTAACATAGCGTGACGCAACATAGCGTAACGTAGTGTAATGTAACGTAGCGTGACATACTATAATTTGTAATAAATGTAATTCAGAGGAGGCAAAACATTTTTAATAAATACAAAATAAATAAATATATATATATATATTCAGAATATATACTTTTGTGTTCCATATAGTAGAAAGAAAAAAACGTTTGCCCTTTTTGTCCTTACAATGAAAGCCAATGAGGCCCCCCCAAAAAACATTGAACTTTATTAAAACATTTTTAACAATATATTTTGTGCTTTACAGTAGAAAGCATCTCATTTAGGTTCATAGAGAGTAAATGTTGCATTTTTAGGTGAACTGTCTCTTTAAATTATGCACTTCATATATAAAAAAACTAAGCACTGTAAAAGCTCACAGATGCTATTAAACGACCAACATACATCTGCCCTCTTCTCTGATAGCATCTTGTTTAATGTTTCACATTTACCCACCACATAAATTGCAATTTACCCATCCCCCACTTAAAAATGAATGAAATAAAAAGAAAATAACAAAAGCAGCGAGCTGGTTGAGGCAGAACGCTAAAAGGATTAGTACTGCATGTCAGCGCTCCATTCATGGGTCACCCACAAGTGCATTGTGGGAGGGCAATTCTTAGTTGTTAGATAAGACAATAAGACAAGAATTGAGTGATGGGAAGATTTGGAGAAAACCGGCGATATCTGCCGGCTGTGAGTTGGGAATGGGTGAGTGCGTGGTGCCGGTCCTGCCAGAGGGACCTGCAGGCTGGCAAGAGGAGCACAGCTTTCATAGTCTTCATCTTGGCAGCGTCACAATGTTGGCACTGCCAGTGGAGAACTACCTCTGTGCTATACGCATTGGACATCAAACACTTGCACAAATAAAAAAAAAAAAAAAAAACAGTTCTTTGCTGCCAAACTAAGCTGTCAAGTAATTACATTAATTATTATCACAAGGCAAAACAAATCACTGAAAACGTGAGTCCACTGGAAATTAAAAAGGAACTAAAAAAGCACTAGGGATGAGTAGTCAGAGCAGTAGTGCTGCGATAACTGATAATGCTGTTAAACCGCAATACTGATTGCATCACTTGACCACTGTGGCACCGCCCACCAGCGTCATTTTCACTTAAAAGTAATAAAAATCAGTTAGCAGATACAATTAAACCTTGAACGCGCCTCCTCAATTCAGCATGCCGAATGATGTGTCAAATGATCCCAGATTTCAGTTATCATGTAAGGATTTATATATGGGCTGAACGATAATCATTGTGCAATATGTAATACGCATCTTGTCAGTAAAGTCTGTTGTGTAATCAGCAGTAAATTCCATCAGGTGCCTGATTTTTACACTAAACCACATTTACAACGAAGAGCCATTGTTCACTGAAGAGCTGCGCAAAATCCCGCTGATAATGAACCCAGATTTGCGCAGTTCGTTGGTGAAAAACAGCTCTGCATTGTAAATGCGGCTCAATATGAAATCGCGCACCTGAAATGGAATTTGCGACTGATTACAGAACAGGCTTTACTGACAAAATGTGTATTATATACAGTATCACACAATGATTATCGTGCAGCCCTAATTTATATAAAGGCTAAGTGAGTTGACATTTGAATTACAGCTCATTCGAAAGTTAAAGCAAAATGCACACAGTGCTTTTAAGCTGTTCAAAAACAAAGGAAAGCGAGGAAAAGAGGGAAAACTTAAACTAAAAATTGCTATACACAGAATTGTCCTTATTTTGAAAGTGAAAGTAAACTTCGCACCCTGTTATAACAAGCTGTTTAAAGTGAGGGAAAGCGAGAAAACCCCAACCTTACATAGAAACTGTCAGCATGTTAAATCTTTCTCAGAGAAGCCCTATCTCAACAATACATTTCAAGGCAATTGCTGTCAGACTTCATATCACATGCTGTGAGCAATAATGACATTATTATGAATAATACATATAATACGTTCTTGGTAATAAGAGATTATTTAGCCTGGTTATTTTATTAGACATCAAACTAATTTGACGTGTGTCTTTATACTAAACCAACATATAAACATATCCATCTATAAATGGTATAAAATTAAATTATTTAATATTGTAATTATATATATTATTTATTTCCTTTTTTTTACTGTCACTTTTGATACTTTAATGAATCCTTGCTAAATAAAAGTAAAAAGAAATCTTACTATTGGACAGTGTACAGTATAGTGTGTATTAGGGGTGGGCGATATGCTTTTTAAGGAATATCGTAGTATTGTGCTATTTTATCAGCGACATGCATTCACATCAGTGTTAACTCAGTGGTTTACACTCATCGGACACTGCACTTATTCGCAATCACAAGTGTACATAATCCACTTTAAAGAATTGTCGATTAAACATCTGATTTGCGCTTTTCCATTGCATAGCATACACCTGAATCGTAATGATATTTTTGTCATATCTCTGTAATTTGCAAAATAGTCTTAAAAAACCAACTTGGGATACAAATCATGAATCGTGATTTCCCCAGAAAAAATCGTGATATGATATTTTTTCCATATCGCCCACCCCTAGTGTATATAAACTCTTCAATATGTAAGTATTAATTCTATTTTCGTCCATATACCCACAAAAACACCTCTGCATCCTGTTTAATATCTGTCATGTTTCAGATATACTCCAAAATGGTGTACAAACATATACACACATAAGCAGCACAAGGCAGTGTGCCAGCATTTGCTTTTATGTCTGTGGGCAGGATATAAAAAATAAACAAATACATATTTCCAGAGGAATAACTCCCTATCTCCTTAAGAAAACACAGTCAAAGCCTGGCATTGAAAATCAGTGAGCAAGAAATCCCAACGATATCAGTTTTCTCAGCTTCATACCTGCCGGTATCTCTCAAACAGAACACAAATATTAATCACACAAACACACACCAGCAGTCAAGGACAACACGACAACAAATCAAAACTAAAGGCATTCTGTTGGAAAATAGAGTGGATATACCAAGATGAAGCCATGATATCAGATGGTAATACCATGGTACTTTGATTTACACCACAGGACCAGTCGTCATTAAACAGACGGAGGAAACGCTGAGCTCACCTCCTACAGGGCTTTATCGAGCCTGATAACTCCAATGGGTGCTATCATAACAGAACCGAAACACAAAGAGAAGACGTGAATGGCATTGTCTGGCCTGGTAAATAATAATTTGCATGTCATGGTCTTTTCTTTTCTGTGTGCGGTACAGAGACGTATCACATTCTGCTGTGAAGTCTATTGAAAACAAAGAAAAAAGGAGGAGGAGGAAGAGAAAATGTGCATGTGTTCTCTACATTTGCTCGAAGGCAGAAAAGCATTTGCGGTAATCTCTAAAAAAGCAGAATAAGGGAGAACTGACAGGTTGATTGTTAACAAATGGCATTTTTTTTTCAATGCATTTGGAAACACCTGCGTCTCTGATTTTTGTAATCGGACTGATTTGCCATGTGGACACAACAGATACACAAACGTGGTCTTAAACCACACATTCATCAAAAAAAAAAAAAGAAAAAGTAATACATTTCTGTCCTCAGAATGACTTTAATCTCATCTGGACTCTTCTCTCATGCGGTCTCTCTAGCAGTGTGTGCAGCATGTGGATTTCTCAGATGTTCAAGAGTTCCTGTGTCCAGGGACATCAGAAGCAGCTGTTTTTAACAAGCTCTGACTGCGACTTCTTTGAAAAGTCTTGGTCATTCTCAGTTCTAGACTCAACACCAAAGAAGGCAGAGTTTGGAAGAAGTGCCACAAAGTAACTTAAGGGTGGAACTGAAAAGCCTGAAAAGTTTGTTTCAGTAACAGAGGACTGAATCAGAAACAACACAGATCTGCTGAAGTAAGACACTTTTCAACTCCAGGAGTTACAACACAAAAACAAGCAATTAGAATTGACATTTTGATGTGAACCCGAGGCTATTTGATGTCAGAGTTTACTTTGTTTGCTTAGTGTGGAAAGATGGGGTCTGAAATGGTCTGTGTGCTACAATAGAATATTCATATTTATTCATAACAGTCTCAAGAACTACAATTTACAATGGGAAGGAGTTTATTGTGGAGAATCACTTAAATATACAGTGTAATAACTGTTACAAATATATATATATATATATATATATATATACACATACACACACAAAATGTTATTATTATTTATTATCATCATCCCTATTATTATCATCATCTAGGGATGGCGAAAACTAAAAAATTTCTTGACCGACCACCGAGCCTCATTAGCCGGTTGAAACCGGTTAACCGATT
>JAUMHQ010058467.1:0-16185 GCA_032361165.1 Enteromius paludinosus | reverse complement strand
GAGAGAGAGAGAGAGAGAGAGAGAGAGAGAGAGAGAGAGAGAGAGAGTGAGAGAGCGATGAGGATGAATTTGTTCCCATATGTACACATAGATGTGAGTCCTTTGCATACATCACTGGTTGAGGTACAGAAAGAGCTGCAAGCAATCACTATAATTATCTTTGGTTTTCAATTAAATGTGATGGAAGAGAAGGCCAGCTCAGGGCCCCACACACGTAAACACACACAACTCACTCTCATTACTGTAATAAAGAAAAAAGCGAGAATAAGCATGTATAATTCCTTATTCCGCATGACAACATATTAGATCCTTTATCCTGCCCCATGCCTAATCTACCTCTACCTTACAACCTTTTAATAATTAGTAAATTAAGAGTTTTATGAGGCAAATGTCATAAATAATAGCTAATGGTAAGAATTGGTCCTCAAACTAGTCCAACCAATATTTTTTTAGTACACTCAGAAACGTTTGTCACTGACATTTGCATCTGCCACAGTATGGATTTGTAATAGTTTGCATAATAATCCTGGATAATATGCATTATTAAAAACACAGAATGAGGAATGTGACTTCTTCTCCAGGGTAAATCTGTATGACTATCAGGCCATCTGTAAGGTGTACGCACAGACCAGTGATACAGCACACACACTCTTACACGTGAGTACTATACAAATACATTATATTTCTGATTTTGCATGTGCTTCTCATTCTAAAGGCATTGTCACTCTCTAATGTCCCAAAAAAGTAAATTGTGCACTGTACATTAGACTCAAGGCTTATACATCCTGTGCACTCAGTGACTACCCCTTTCAAGCTCTCATCAGCACAGGATTGGCCATGTACCTCCTCTACCTAGGGGTCCTGTGAGGTCCTGCAGAAAACCTCCTCAGAACTATGGGCTAATGTGGATGAGACATGCATCATAGGACTAGATTTCCTGGCATGCTTCAGGGCATGGATTAATGTGGTGAAAGCTATGCTCCAAAAAAGGGACAGAGAAGACTCAGGGCTTATTTTGTGGAGGAAGCTAACAAACTAAAAATGTTCTGGAACAGCCTAAGTTCACTAAAGGTGCCCAGTAATGTGGGCTTTGGAGTGCAGGGGCCAGTTTTACTAATTATGTGTACCAGTGCAAACCGCCTTTTGTTGTTAAAATGTCAAATTTATGCTGAAAAGGTGTGACCACAACTATTGTTTTTATTAGAATATTACTCAAGACCAATACAAAGAAAGGATGTTTTGAAATCTTGGCCAACTGAACAGTATGAGCATGTACAGCACTCAATACTGAGTTGGGGCTCCTTTTGCCTGAATTACAAGTCAATCAGTCTGTGGCACTGCTCAGGTGTTATGAAAGCCCAGGTTGCTCTGATAGTGGCCTTCAGCTCTTCTGCATTGTTGGGTCTGGCATTTCACATTTTCCTCTTTACAGTACCCATAGATTTACTATGGGGTTAAGGTCAGGCGAGTTTGCTGGCCAATTAAGAACAGGGTTAGCATGGTCCTTAAACCAGGTACTGGTATCTTTGGCACTGGGTGCAGGTGCCAAGTCCTGTTGGAAAATGAAATCTGCATCTCCGGAAAGTTGGTCAGCAGCAGGAAGCATGAAGTGCTCTAATCCGTTCTGGTATACACCTGCATTGACCTTGGACCTCAGAAAACACAGTGGACCAACACCAGCAGATGACATTGCACCCCAAACCATCACTGACTGTAGAAACTTTACACTGGACCTCAAGCAACGTGGATTCTGTGCCTCTCCTCTCTTCTTCCAGACTCTGGGACCCTGATTTCCAAAGGAAATGCAAAATTTGCTTTTATCGGAGAACATAACTTTGGACGACTTGGCAGCAGTCCAGTCCTTTTTGTCTTTATCCCAGGCAAGACGCTTCTGACGCTGTCTGTTGTTCAAGAGTGGCTGGACTGAAACCCATGTGTCTGTGGGTAGTGCTTCTTGAAGCTCTGACTCCAGCTGCAGTCCACTCTTTGTGAATCTCCCCCACAATTTTGAATGGGTTTTGTCTCACAATTCTCTCTAAGGTGCGGTTATCCCTATTGCTTGTACACTTGCTTCTACTATTTTCTACCACATCTTTTCCTTCCCTTCGCCTCTCTATTAATGTGCTTGGGCTCAGAGCTCTGTGAACAGCCAGCCGCTTCTGCTATGACCTTTTGTGTCTTGCCCTCCTTGAGGAAGGTGTCAATGGTCGTCTTTTGGACAACTGTCAAATCAGCAGTCTTCCCCATGCTTGTGTAGCCTACAGAACTAGACAATTTAGAGACAATTTAAAGGTCTTTGCAGGTGTTTTGAGTTAATTGGCTGATCAGAGTGTGGCACCAATTGTTTTCAGTACTAAACCTTTTCAAAATATTCTCATTTTCTGAGAATCTGAATTTGGGGTTTTCATTAGTTGTCAGTTATAATCTGACAAAATTAAAGAAATAAACACTTGAAATATATCTGTCTGTGTGGAATGAATTTATACATTGTTCACTTCTTGAATGGAATTAGTGAAATAAATAAAGTTTCCGAAGATATTCTAATCATATGACCAGCACCTGTATGCCTTAAACTATTTTTCACTTGAAATGACTGCAGTTATTGTTGCACCGCACATAGAGCACATTGTAAAAGGGAGAGCATTTTTTCCCCACGTTGTAATTTATTTGGAATGGTAGAAGAACACATTATCTAATTTGCCAAAGCAATGGGTGGTTCTAGGAATGTTTTTGGTAACCTCTGCTTTAGCTGAGTGCTACAATGGTCTTGCCTCGCAGACCTGGATCTTCACCTTTAAATATCCACCAGGCTAAGCAATATCTTTCAACTTTGATGTCCCTTCAGCCACGGGTTCTGATGCCAGGAACCACTATATCCTCATGGCCATGGTCTGTTTCAACAACCGATGAGGACTTCAGATTACAATCCTCATCAGCATGCATCAGTGTGACTGGGACTAACCCGTGTCCCTGTGGGCATGGCAGATGCCTGTCAACAGGACCAGGCAGGATTTCAGTAATTCTGGCAGAAAAAGTTCATTATAGCAGAACTGTGTATGTGCCTGGAGCGCTGACAAAAATACGAAAATGTGTATAGTCAAAAACTAATGCTTATTTTCATATTAAAAAGATGAAATCTTAAAAAAAAAAAAAGAAAACAAACAAAAAAATATTAAAAGAAATACTGGGAATGCCAGTGAGCAAATGGCAGAATAACTGTATTTAAATGCTGTATGATGGTCCTGTCACATGCTGAACTAAAATGATGCCATGATAATTTAACCACTGTGAGATTCTCAGTTTTGGTTAGTAATTGCTCTTTTCTCTTTTCAGCCCTACTTTGCTTTATTCGCAGCTGTCCGGTGGCTTCTCACTGAGTTTGTCATGTAAGAGACTGATTTCATGAACGTTTCTATGATATTTTGAAATTTGGGCATTGAAATATGTGTTTTCCATTTTCCATGCACATGTCAGGATATACAACAACAAGTGTCTGTCTGACTTTTAGTTGAACATTTCTAAGCATACTATATATACTTGGATTGCTTTTATAAAATGATGAATCTCAGATTGCAAAGCACACATAAGACACATTAAAATAATAGTACTGTACAGTACACTATTTGTTTTGGCTCCTTATATCTATGTATTTAGTTCATTTATTGATTCATTTGTCCATTTCTCTCTTTTCAGCACATGTTCTCTTTAATTTGTTTTTGCAGATTTCTGGTTGAGTTTAACCTGTACAGTTGGTGGCACTCTGACCTTACCATTAAGGGTTTGTATATTTATGAGGAAGTTTGTGTGATGTGTTGATGGCATCAGATCTAAAAGCACATATATGCACATGAAATGCAAGTGAAGATTTGCAGGGTTGCAGAAAAATATTTTGTGTATAACTAGTGCTCAAGGCACAAAGTTTCAAATGTGCACTGACAGCAATATTGTGTGCTTCATTAATTGAAGTTCCATGACTAGCTTCATATAGTCATCAGTGCTACTTTTCAGTTGAAGTGGAGTGATGTTTAGGGGTACTGCACTCTGACCTCAGCAACATGTAACAAATACTTAAACACTGACTGTGAGCCAAGCTTTATCTGCCAACACTATGGCTCAACCTCTCTAAACCGCTTTCAGTTGAATAAAAAATGTATGCAGTTTTGTGAAAAGCAGTTGTGCTAATGCCAGCAAATGTTATTTTGAAAAGAGGTGAATAAAGTACTTTTTGGACTGCATAATAGAGTATCTCATATGCAGAAATGGGCTTTCTAGTGAAGCCACTAAGAATTTACAAATTTGCTGGCTGAAGCATGCGCTCACTGCAAATAAAACCATCAAATTCACAGAGACAGGGCATGTAATTTCCAACTATTCACTTTTTTCCCTCTCTTAAATAATAATATTATTATGTAGATATGTTGGCCACAGTAAACTATTACTTCACAGCATCATCTGCCTTACTGCATAATGTGTTATATCTGTGTGCATTTTGAAAAAAAACATTATTTTTTTTTGTTTATAAAATGTATACATGTTAAGCAGATTCAACAGGAGTCCGTGCCTGGCATTCATGACTATCCATATTTTTCTGCAATACAGTTAAGCCTTGCCAAAGAAAAAGGAAGAAAAAAAAAACAATTTGAAGAGCACTGACTCTCTCTCTGTGTTTCTCTCTAGCTCATAGAGGAGGCAGAACTATGGTGGTTCCTTGTGATAAAGAGTATCCAGCCTTTGTGTCTGAGCGCACCATTAAAGAAACCGTCGGTAATATTGACTGTGAAAGCTGTGTAAAGTAAGTGCAGTACACATAAACTCATGCAAAAGCACATACTGTATGAATAAGACAGTTGGCATCAGCTGAAAGATACCAGACAATATTTATAGTCTGTTCACTCACATGGAAGTTTTATTTGCTTTATTCAGAATTAACAGTGAATGAAGAGACTACATTGACACTATATAATAGGGGTGGCATGATACAGTACACAGACGTCACACTTCGGTATGTATCTCGGTACAGGGGTCAGTACACTGTGAACAGGGCAATGCAGGTAAGACAGAGGCAGGTAGAAGATACAGGCAATAGTTCAGGTTAGGCAGCAGACAATCATAAACGAGGAAACAAGCCAGGGTAATACACAAAAGACAACCAAAATAACAGTGAAAGGATGGGATGGAATAGGGATGGAAATGGGAAACACCTGTAGCTGAAATCAGCCTGGGTGCGTGGGTGAATATAGTTCAGGTGCGGCTAGTTACAGAACCCCTTCCATGCGGGCGGCTCCCGAAGCGAGGGCCGTTACGATGCCTAGGCCGTCGACGGGGTCGAGGAGCAGATCTCTCCGGGACCTGGCTGGCGATGAGGGTCAGCATTCTCGGTTACCTGGTGGACTGCTCGCTGGAGATGCACATGAACATTGTTCCAAGTCTTCTCACTCCGTCTTAGCCAATGGTCAATGGCAGGGAGGTTGGAGGGCTCCCCGACCCAAGGAAAGAGAGGAGGTTGAAAACCAAGGATCCACTGGAATGGAGTCAGGCCCGTGGATGGTTTTCTGAGTGAGTTCTGGGCATATTCGGCCTAGACCAGTTATTTACTCCAGTTGTGTTGGTTTTTGTGGCAGTAGGTACGGAGGAACCTGGTTAATTCTTGATCCAGTCTTTCTGTTTGTCCACTCGACTCTGGATGGTAAACCGAAGTTGGCGCTGAGAAAGTACGGCTCCAACTCTGGATTTGGGTGATGAATAATAGTAGCTGTTGTAAACCGATTCTTGAGTTCCTCGAAGGCCTCATCCGCCGTGGAGTTCCAGGTTAGGGTCTTGAATCCCTTCTTGACCATGGAGGTTAATGGTGCGGTGACCTGACTGAAGCTCCGGAAGTTGGCAAACTCCAAGAAGTGTTGAAGTTCCTTTACACTGCGTGGTTTGGGCCTGTTAACTATGGAGTTAGATCATCCATAGTCACACCCTCATTGCTAATGATGTAGCCCAGGAAGGAGATCTGTGTTCGATAAAATTCGCATTTGGGTAGCTTAGCATAAAGTTTATGATCGATGAGGCATTGCAGGACTGAACGGACTTGTTTGATGTGAGTGTCCTGATCATCAGAATAAATCAGAATATCGTTTATATATACAATGAGGTGACGATTCAGCATGTACCGGAAGACTTTGTTAATGAAGGACTGAAACACTGAAGGGCTATTCAAAAGTCCAAAGGGCATGACAAGGTACTCATAGTGATACGAATCAAATTGTATGTGCTCCGTAGGTCCAGCTTGGTGAAGTATTTAGCGGTACGCAGTTGTCCCAAGTCTGATGGTACCAGCGGTAGGGGGTAGCGATACTTCACTGTGATTTACAAAAGACAACCAAAATAACAGTGAAAGGAACGCTCAGATATGTTACCGGAGTAGACAAGACTTCACGTCTGTTCAGTTCAAAGTTCAGATTTAAATAGGGATGGAAATGGGAAACACTGTAGCTGAAATCAGCCTGGGTGCTTGGATGAATATAGTCCAGGTAGGAACAGTTAATATTTGGGAGAGGGTTCCCGCGGAAAGGGCCACCGAGGTGCGGCTTGTTAGTTTCTATTAATTTGTTTACAGAAAGGAAACTCAAATGACTAAATGTAAATGTCAGAAAGCAACATATTTTTCATCTGTTTTCTTAGTTTTATAAAAGTACAATGTATTAAACATATAAAAGCAGACCTTTATACAGTGATGCATTATTATTAAGACAATAAGTATTTAAAGTTGATTCTGCTGGTAAGGATACAGCACACACACACACATACACACACACACATAATGGTTCCAGCATTGACAGCACAGTTAGTACTTTATCAAAATAAAACACAGTGAAGCAAACATCAGCCACCGTTGGAACGTGACTGAAGAACTATTCGTAAGGCTGCATGCACCGAACCAAGATGTCCATACTGTGACGGTTCATGTAGGTAGCACTATATTTCATACCTTGCCACAAATGAGCATGTTTGTTTGCTCCTCAGCATGTTGTATTTAGTAACAGGATGTCTGACTGTATACTGAACAACTTGCACTATACATTTGCATCAGTATTTGGTCAGTTGACTATAATGAGTGATATAGTTTTGTGTTATGTGAATGAGTGAATGATGTACAAGATAAAGAAAGAAGGAAAAAAGACCAACTCAAATCTGTTTTGTTTTTTTTTATTGTAGTTTTACAATGGTGTTGTGTGTTTTACATCATTACAGGCAGCTTAATAGAAGTTTATTTCGTCTGGTAAGAGGAAACAAAAGACTAAATTAAAATAAAGGCCAAGTATTGTATTTGCAATCTTTATCTTTATAACATTGTTGTAAATATTCAGACAGCTAATGATTAATTAGTTAAATTAATTACGAAACCATAAAACCACATTTTAGTTGTTGTATTTTATTTATTTATTTAATGCATACTGTACATAACTTGGCATTTCTATGTTTGGAAAAAGTTTATTTTGGTGGTCCCATTTGAAATTCTGTTGACTATAAGTAACTTGCTAGTCTTTATCAACTAACTTTCATTAGACTATTAGTAGACAGTTAGAGTATGATTAGGGATAGTTTTTATGTAAAGGTACAGACTATGACAAAATGTGTTTTTTGTGGATTTTGGAACTCACAGATTCCAACACAATTTCAGGTCTTACAAAACAAAACGTTTTGCAGTATTACAGCATGAGACTTGAATTGATTTGAGGTCAGACAGACTGTAGTATGCCATATGCATTAGTGACTTCTGTTACTAACTTTTTCTGAAGAGAAAAGGTTATGCTAAAGAAAAAAATGTTTTACCATTTTTTTACCTTTGTGCATTCAAGTAATCATGAGCTGTATATGTCCAGTACATGAATGCTTGCCTACAGAGTACCACACCTCTTCCTGCAGAAGACACCCTCATTAACTCTTCTTATGTGGAGCAGATATAAAGTCATTTGATTCTAACTGGCTGTTCCCCTCTGTCTTGTGTTTCCCAGATCATTTGTTATTCAGCAGATTCCCAGCAGTAACCTTTTCATGGTGGTCATTGACAATACATGTGACTGCAGTGACTTGGGACCGGTCACCATGGATCCCGTCGAAATTATGTATATCCTTAATAAATCGACAGTTTTCTTAGACAGCTCTAGTTTTCTTTCAGTCAGTCACTATGATATCACGTCATTGACTGACGTCAAGGGATCCCACCTGGGAGACCAATCGACTCCAATGAGAATTGGCCAGTGGTTTTTGCATGCCTAGCCATTCCCTGTACATATGGGTATGTAAGATGGCGAAACCACCATTATCTTTCTTCTTCGGAGCCGATCTCTCATGCGAAGTTGGAGAAGAAAAGAAGAAACATTTCTTAGAAATATTTACCTTCGAGTTTGGAGGGCTGTAAAGGCTCCTCGGCTGCATTGGCTTGGCAGACCTCAGGGTGACAATCAGGAATAATCTGCTGTGCAAGTCCCCACAGACTCCTGATCTCCCAATGCAAAGTCCTGTGGAGCTTCCGAAAGATGGCGCAATCCAGAAACAGGTGGAGGCCATCAAACACATCTTGTGTGTGCATGATGCCAAAGTAGAGATAACAGCTGCCCATCGGCGAGGGCGCCCCCCAGCTGCTTCCAAACCTGCACCAACCCCAGCAGCTCCGATGGAGGGAACACCTCAGCAGGGGCATAAAGCTGGCCACCGTAAAGGGGCACAGCCCATCGCAAATCCGCACTCCGCTAAGTCTTCCTGGTAGACCACGAAGCGGCCCTGAGACGGGCTGCCCAGAGATGAAGAAAATTGTTCTTCGGGGGACCTCAACATCTGCATTCCCAGCCTCAGGGGAGGGCCACGTGCTTTCTCTTGCTGTTGCCACCCACTTATTCACAGAAAGAGCAATTTTCCAAATCTCTGGGCCTAATTTGCCATTTTCAGGTTGTGAGCCTATGCCCTGCTTCCTCACATGCAGGTTTGTGGTGCCTGTTACATGTTAGATGTTATTTTAGAGATGATCTTTAACATTTAAGTGAAATATTACTGCCGCTGGGGTAAATCATGTATGACAGGAGGCAAACAAATAGATTCAGCCAAGAAATTTATTTTAATCAATTCCAAAAATAAAACAAAGCCCAAATTAAAGAGAAAAGGAGAACAACTGTGATGAAAAAAATTGATCAAAAGCAAAAAGAGTTCTAATAACTAAACCCCAACCCAAATAATCTAACTACCAAACAAAAAATGTAGAAATGAAACCGTAAGCTTCAGCACATCCAATGCCCAAACTAAACTACTCTAACTAATAAAACAAAAATACAAAGTGGTCGTTACTCCTTCCCTGCCACTAACAAAGGGAATCTAAGTTTAAGTTACAAGTTTACCTGTCTCCTTTCTCTTGAATATTTTAAGGCTTGAATAACAATCGGAACTAGATTAGACAAAGCGAATCAATGCTCAGTACAAACGCCGTTCAGTGACAGGTGTTTCTGTTACAAGAGATTATAGCTAACAAAGGCAATGAATAATCATCAAAAAAAAAAACAGGAAAAAAAACTAAATGCAACAAGGCTCAAAGACATAAACGCGATCAGCGTAGCGCAGCGTAGACAATCGCCCGCTGGCTGGAAACCGGACGACTGACAAAAGCATATGGCAGCCACAGTTATGCCGCTTGGCCTTTTACATATGAGACCACTTCAGCATTGGTTGCGCGGCCAGGTCCCAAGATGGGCATGGTGTCGTGGCTCACTCTGGATAGGTGTTTCCCCGGCATTCCATTGCTTATTCAGCCCCTGGACAGACCCTACGTTCCTACAGGCTCAACGGGGTGCCCTTAGAACAGGTGTCAAGGCACATGGTAGTTTCCACAGATGCTTCTCTGATGGGCTGGGGCGCAGTTTGCATCGGGCAAGCAGCTTCACGTTCTAGGGGACCTGAATCGTGCAGCCAATGCGCTTTTACGATAGCTCACTTTACATGGAAAATGGTGACTGGGACGATCCAGCAGATTTGGAGTTGAATCAGGAAGGCCCAGGTGGATCTGTTCGCCTCTCAAGAATCCTCTCACTGCCAGTTGTTTTATTCCCTGACCAAGGCCCCCCTCGGCATGGATGCTCTGGCACACAGCTGGATCCGAGCGCTTTCTTCCAGCGTTTCCAGACTGTTACATCTGATTCCTCTGTCTCCTCCTTGAACTGTGCCCGATTGAGGGCTTCCTTCACCCTCTTTGGATCTGGCATCTTATCAAATGTTTTTTTCCCACAGGGTTTCTTTCACTTTAGTAAGACCTCTTCCACACAGGATCATGTGCACTCCGACCCCAACTCCTGCTTCTGCTAAGAAAATCCAGGCACCCCTGCAGAGCCCTCCTACGTTGTGGCATTTTCCATAGGGACCCCATAACGTCAGTTAATGATGTAACGTCATAGTGATTGACTGAAAGGGAACGTCTCAGTTACATATGCAACCCTTGTTCCCTGAAGGAGGGAACATAGACGTTACGTCCCTCCTGCCACAAGGTCGGACTGCACTGTGGAGTCTGTTTGGATCAGCTCCTAAGCAGAAACCTAATGGTGGTTTGCACGCCGCCATCTTATATACCTGTTTGTACAGGGTAGTGGCTAGGCATGCAAATATCACTGGCCAACTATTGGCTTTTTCTCCAAAGATCAGATTCGATTCGTCTCCCAGGCGGGATCCCATGACGTCTTTCAATGACGTAACATCTCCATTCCCTCCTTCAGGAAACGAGGGTTACGTACATAATCGAGATGTTAACCCTTTATTTAACTCATCCTGATACTACATACAATAGACTTATTTAATGCCTTCTTTTTTTAAACAACACTGTAACTGTGGTCACTGTTTTCCTCTGTTTTGACAACTGTCCTTTGTCATGTTTTTCCCTTAATTTCATTGTACATAATGAGTCTCTGAAATGTGAACGGTTGAAGTTTCAGAAGGACAGAAGGCGACCAGACATGTGCCACCCCTTCCATCATGAGGTACAAAAACAAATTGAACTGAATGAATTGATGCTACTGAGTTTTAGCTGCACACCTGTAACTGGAAAGATTGAGGTGAGACAATGAAATGGGATCAATTAAAGTGCAAACTTTAATTAGAGTGTGGTCAATACAGCAAATAATAATGAAAGAGGCATTAAACAAAAGAAACAAAAAACAAAGGAGAACACAAAACCCACGGGAGAGCCATCTACTTTCAATCACCGGTCTCTTCAAAGTCAGTGTGAGTTACTTTTAAAGTCCTATTAATGAGAGACAGCTGTGAACTGATGAAAGACAGGTGATTGCAATTGATTTGTCCAGCCAGAGAATTATGGGAAAGAGAGTCCAGGGTGAGTGACGAAGGGAACAGAATGGAGTGCCCTTTGGAAGAGCTCATGAGCACTCCATCTAGAGATTGTGACAGTAACAGAGGTACAGCAACTATAACCATCAGTGCAGGTAGATGTTATTTGCTCCCCAGTCCAAATTGTAACATGCATTATTTGCAGTTGATTGTTTTTTGCAAGTATTTGTAATAGCCATTCCCTGGCATTGTGAAATTTAATCATCTACAACGAAGTGAAGCTTAATTTAGAGTAATGATGAATATAGTCAGAATTTGATTACTACAACAAATAATTTTCTGAAAACTTAGATATACACCCAGCTAAGAAAAAAAAGTCCCCAGGACATCCCTTGAATAGCCTCAGAGAACGCCCCCCTGAACGACTTTGTGTAGGGTTCTTTAGATGTCATGAGGACATCACAAATGTCTGGAGGACACAACGGGGAAATTAGCGGAACATAACACGAAAGTTCGCAGGACGCTGGGAGAACGCAACAGGGACATTTGTGGGACATACCACGGATGTTCGCAGGACGTTCATTAAACATTATGGGGACCTTTATGTAACATATGTCCATATATTACTTTCTACTAGTTGTTAACATTTTACATTACTGTACTTATATATGCAGTATATATATATATATTCTATGCAAGTAAATTGTTTCATAGAACACATTCTCTTCCCAATACATTCCTGTAGTTTATGTAAATTAAATCTCCACACATGTAAATGGTTTTCTTATGGAGATTATAATTGGCCCCTTCAGAATAAATAGAATACAAAAAAAATTTGGACACTGAAAAATTCTCCAGACAATCTAACCTACAAACAATGCCAATATAAAACAAAATAATATAAAAAATTGCATTTATCAACACCAGTTCAGTTTCGGATCCATCTGCAGGTTTATTAAGGGTAAACAGACAGGGTCTAGTGTAAACAAACAGGGTCGAGGCTCAGCAAACAGAGTTATCAGAGACAAAGCAAGATCAAGGTCGATATCCAGGCAAAGGGTCCGGGGAACACACCAGGGTTCATAATCGGTAAACAGTCTAGGGTAATACACAGAGAGTCAAACAGTAACACAAAGATAAACCCTTGGAATTGCAGACTAGACTGGCAATACTTTGCGCTTGACTGTTCTCCAGCACTCGCTTAAAAAGAGTGGATAATGAGTGGCACCTGGTGGTGATCAGTTTGAGGTGCAAGGGAAACATTAGTCCAGGTGGAAACAGTTAGGGTGTACTCACACTAGGCATGGTTGCCGTGAACCGGGCCAGAGTGCGATTGTCCCCCCTCCCCACTCCCCCGCTGGCCTGCACTCACATATGATTTCTACAAGCATGCCGGAGCACGCTTACGTCATTATAGTGAGGCGGTTCAAGGATAAACAGGAAGAGCGGCGCTCTCACTGAACGCGATGGAGTCCATAGCTCGGTTTACTTTGTGGATAGTAATTTGGAGTAATTTGGTCCGCGGTGGTCCACAGCCCTCTTACAGCTTATTGTTAAACAAACATTACACCTCTGCCGTAGACCGAAGCGACCCTTTCCCCGCTATGTCTGTTTTGGAGCGTCGCAAAAACGTGACGTCGCACATCCTGTTCTGTGCTCCAGCATGGTTAGCGCTCACACTACATGTGAACCGCGCCAGAGTCCGATTGATCCATCCTCTGGCACACCTCTTCCAAGCGGGTCAGCTAAACGTACCGCTCCCGGGCACGGTTCTGAGCACTCACACTAGTCAAACGAACCGCACTCGGGCACGGTTCAAACTGCCTAGTGTGAGTACACCCTTATTGTTCTTTGGGGAGGAACTCAGTCTTTGAGTTGATCTGAATCTTACGGTTTAATCTGTTTTGTTTTTTGGCGGTTTTGAAAATAAAGGATCATTGCAAAAACTTGAGCAAATGTTTGTAATGGCAAATTAATCCTAATTATATTTTGATGCTTGATGCATAATTGTATAACATTTGGTGAGAACACAACATCAGACCTAAAAGAGCTGGATCTGACAATGATCTACATACTATGGTATTTTTTTCTATAACTGCTTAGAGCAGATGAATTCCTGAAACACTTCCCACATGCAGTGCAGTGATACGGTTTCTCTCCAGTGTGAATCCTCTCATGTGTTCTTAGAATCACTGAAAGCCGAAATCTCTTGTCGCAGTGTGAACACTTATAAGGTTTCTCTCCAGTGTGAATCATCTCATGTCTTTTCAGGTTTCCTGACTGACTGAATCTCTTGTCACAGTGTGAACATTTGTGAGGATTCTCTCCAGTGTTGATCCTCTCATGGAGTTTTAAACTACTAGCTCTAGTGAAAGTCTTCTCACACTCAAAGCACATGTACTCTCTCACACCAGTATGTATTTTCTGATGATCTTTCAAATGTTGTAGACGTGAAAAACTCTTTCCACAGAAATGACATGGATGTGGTTTCTCTCCAGTATGAACTCTCATGTGCTGCTCCAGGTGTGAAGCTCTCAAAAACATTTTGTCGCATTGATCACAAACATACTGTTTCTCTCTAGTGTGAACATTTATGTGTGCTGCAAGATGTCCTAATTGTGAGAAACTCCTCCCGCATTGAACACAAGGATACGGTTTCTCTCCAGTATGAACTCTCATATGTGCTGTAAGTACACTTTTTCTTGTGAAACTCTTCCCGCACTGATCACAAGTGTGTAGTTTCTTTCCGGTGTGAAATCTCATATGTTCTGAAAATAATCTTTTTTGTGTGAAACTCTTCTCACACTGATCACACGTGTGTAGTTTCTCTCTAGTATGGATGTTCATGTGATCTTTGAGGTGTGTTTTTCTTGTGAAACTCTTCCCGCACTGATCACAAGTGAACAGTCTCTCCTCAGTATGAACTCTCATGTGACGCTCAAGATTTTGTTTGCTTGACAAACTCTTTCCACACTGAGTGCAGGTGAAAGACGTCTTGACTCTTCTAAAGGGTTTTTCTCCAGGTTTGACATGATTGTTTTCCTCAGGTTCACTGGATTCTTTATTCTTTTTGACATCTTCAATCATCTCTAAAAAATAAAAAATGGTTTATTTTCAGTAACTTGTTAAAAGCAGATAAATATGGACATAAAAATGAACCCTGATGTAATCCTATAAAGTAGACAATCGTTATACAATATTTAAACCATTTTGATGCATTTTTATAAATTATATGTCTCTGAATTCTTTCCATGAATGCTGTACATTGATCTTCAAATTATTATGTTTAAAACATAAGCAAAAATAATGCTATATTATGCTTTTGACAGTTCAGTGAAAGATTTAAAGCTTTGAGCGTGTTGAAAGTGTTCGGAAAAAAAATATGAAAATCTGCAGATGTTGTGTGTAATGACCTTTGCAGAGCCCTGAAAATCGTTTAATGCAGAAATTATTAAAATACACGAAAGCCACAATCTCACGGAATAAAAAACAAACAAAAAAAAACCAACTATAATTTTTATTTACTGGCTAACAGACTAACTTGTTTATCAACCTATTTATTGAATTATTACTTACAATATAGTCATGACAGTAAATATGATTTTGGAGGGATTTGGCATCTAAAGAGAACGTATTAATATATACGTAACGTATATCGGCAAAATAAAAAATGTTTTGCAAAAAAAAATAGAGTATTGCGAAAAAAATTGCTTTTTTTGCAAGTCAAAAAAAAATTATTACAAAAGAAAAAAGTTAACCTTTAGGAGAAAAAAAAGTTTATCAAAGTAAAACTTTGTAACACATATTTCCCTTTGCCCCGCTCCTTTAAATCCACGTCTGAGTCATCTGTGCCTCTGCGGCACAACTTTCCTTTGCACCTCGCTTTGTGTCACTGTTTTGACGTTGGGGAGGGGTCAAAAGCTAGAGGTCGCTCTCATTCGAAAACTCAAAAAAAGTGCAGTAGAGGAAGCCAATAACACACACAATGTTAGTTATACTAAATTCATATGGATATCATTTCATCAATATTCCTAAAACCTCCTCAGGTATTTTCACGACAAAAGTATATTAATAACAATTGTGCACAAAACACACACACACACAGATGCATGCAAAGAAATCAACACATACCCATGCCAAACTCTATTGAAGGGAACATTTTTCCTAAGGGTGTTTAAATTTTAGCTGACTCGCATATCAATTTGTAAATAATTTTTTATACATTTAACCAAAGAATGGATGGACCTAATGATGCCACAAGTCAACAGCTGGGAAGGATGATCGTGAAAGACTGCTATCCAAACTGCAGGATGCAATGAGTCACCTACTCCTAGATTTTGATTATTTGCCATTTTTATGCGGCCATGAGCTTCTCTTCATTTCATCAGTCCATGATAAAATTTCAGTCCCAGACGAACTCCATGGCAAACTGTCAACCTTGAAAAACACAGTGGATTGGCATATTGACAATAAGGGGCCTTGAAGTGACCCCAAAAGTTTATTATTTCCAGAGAACATCTTCAGCATCTACTTAATATGCAACTAGCTGTTCCATGTATTGCCAAGCTTCTTAGTGTGTCAACAAGGACAATATTCCAGCAGAGTCCACTTGATGCATGGAATCCCAAACTCTTGTCCATGGCACACGATGACCCAAGGCTTGTAAGTGTCCCTTCAGGGCTGGACTGGCCATAGGGCATACCGGGCAATGCCCGGTGGGCCGACGCACTTTTTGGGCTGGAGCTGTCAGTCATAATATTTTTTAAAAATGTATTAATTTATTAATTTATTAATTAATCAATTTATTTATTACCGCAACGGTAGAGTATCTGAGACACGAATCGTGGCCCATTGGTTGACTGTCTTAAAGGACAT
>JAUMHQ010058319.1:0-16213 GCA_032361165.1 Enteromius paludinosus | reverse complement strand
GGCGTGTTTACATGAATCATTTTTATTCCGATCAGGTTTTTAATCCGATTACATATGCCCATGTAAACGTAGCTACTATTTTATGCAGCATTTATAGTGAAGTAAATGCCCTGGTGAGCACGGTTTCTTGGTAACTAACCAATGATATTTTTGCTGCCTTTAAAAAAAAGAGTTAATTTTAAAACGAGTTGAGTTAATTATGTCCATTAATCCCATTACCTTTGACCTTCCATTTCACTGGCCCACTTTGATTCATTTTCAGGGGAAATCCTCTATTACATTAATCTCTTTACTCCTCCACTCTCTGACTCGTCTTCCTCCATTAGTCTTTCGCTTGCTCCCCCATGCCGTTCTTTCTTAGATGGTTGGTATTGATTCGCTGGCTCCTAGAGCTGCATTCTGCTCTTTTTTTTTTTTTTTCTTGATTGGTATCTCAGCTTCTGGAGAGGGCCGTTCATTCTGATCGCGAGTTTCTTCTGCAATAAAGCATGCGAACACTGTGCTGACCCATTCGTGTCGAGCTCCAGATCGTGTTCTCTGTAAAAGGCCAAATAATAAAAGTAAAGGATAGTACGCACTTAATGATGAAAAGCACTTAAGATGCACTAATGAAAGTGCAGGAACCCAATCGAAGACGTCTGTAACAGCGGCAGACTGCAGGGGCTTATCTGTGTGTAACTGAACCCCGCTACAGTCAATGTTGAAATAATAATGTCATTAGGGTGCATTTACAAACTGCCTAACAGAAACATTGCATGTCACTCGAGACGTGTATTAATGAGAAAAGACCTATGGCTTGCTACAGGCGAAGGCTGAAGCATCTGAAATCCTAATGATCCCCTTTTAACTTCTCTGCTGTTATAAACGACTCTTACTGTTGTATATTGAAATGGTCACTTAGCATTATCACGCCGCTGTTATCCAATCACTAAAGATTTTCAACCGGTAGGAGGATGTAGCTTTAGCCTCGGGCAGCGCTATCTGATGTGCCTCGAACCTCATAATGTACTGAAGCACTCTGTCTGTCCATCAGGGTGTCCGCAGGGACTTGCTAAAATGGAGGAGCTTTCCTAACAGTGTGTAGCGCTCTCTGCAAGACACTCCCAGCTCAGACACACCACCGCTGCGTCCCAGTGCTTTTAAAGTGCTGTCCCTGGCCTGTCGTATTGCCTTCAAGCTCACTGATCTGAGATAACTAGCCAGTGGGAAGCAATGGAGTGGAAGCCCACCATGTTTTTTAAGGTAGTGTGTCTTGTTTGCTTTTTACTTGGCTAAATGATCAGGGAGATGGAAAACCGGTACTCATTCATTTTTGAATTTGTTTCATCTGTATATTTCATAGATCCTGGGATCTCCGTTATCACAAGCAACCTTTTTCCCAAAACCCCATGAAACTGAAATACAGTCTTTAAGGGAGAGCTGAGGCAAATGAAACATCTAGCAGCATTTATTCAAAACCTGTATGACTTGCTTCATATTTAACAAACACCAAAGGAGATATTCTGAAGAATTACTGTGGTCATACAATGCCTAAAACAGCTTTGGAATCTATTGGAATTACATTAATGTACAAGTATATATATATATATATATATATATGCTTCTTTAAGTTAATTGGTTACAATGAGCTGAAGCAATTAACTTTTGTCAAACCTGAATTATTTATTGTTCGGACTATCACAACTGGGCAGTAGATTATGCTTTGCATGGGGCTGCATTAAGAGAAAAAGATTAAACTGAAGGGGAATTTTATGTTTTCAGTAGATTACAACTTTTTAGTTTTTCGTCTTACACAATTGGCAATAACTATATGCTAAGTAGTATGTAAGGGCAAGTACTAGAGATTATTACTTGCTCATCTAATATAGCTAACATAGTAATTATCTAACACTGCAGTTTAAATGTATTCATTTGGTTCAACAAAACACTATTTGCATTAATGAACTTCTATTGGTCTTGTTGTACAAATCTAAATAGATAGTGTGGAAAAATGTTCTTTAATGTAATGATAAGTTGATTAAATGAACTATTTTTGAGACATTTCTCAGAATATCTTCTTTTATGTTCCACAGAAGTGTTTGAAACAACATGAAGGGGATTAAATGATGCAGGATTGTAATTTTTCAGTGAACTGCCCCTTGCACTGCTCCAGTCTCGCTCCTCGTTCATCCTTCGGCCGACATGGATCCACCCTCCACAACCGGTCCTGTATTGACTATTGACTGTCACCCTATCCATCCTCAGCTGCCAATGTCAGACGGATTCGGTGGTCAGTTTTTAAAGGGGGAGCTTGGGGTCAGCAGGGACATGGGAGGAGAGGGGTGGGGGTCATGCGCAGGGGTGAGGGAGTCTAGCCACCACGCTGACCCCAATGACCACATCTCCACCCCCTCCCATTATGTCTGATCAATATGTCACTGTGAAGGGAGAGAATATGGAGAGTGTGAGGGGGAGGGAAAAAGGCACGTCAACTCAACCAGACACTAGATACGTTAATGCAGCGTCTGAAAGTAGTGTCCGTGGGGAAAATACTTCATACAATTCTTTCTCGATACCACACGTATACGTCACTCAGATGTCTTTGTGATGGCAAAGTGTCATGAGTGTGCTACCCGTATATTTTAAAACTTAACGATTATTGTAGGTAGACAGGTTTTTGAACGGGACTCTATAGCAGAAATCTTGTTAGTGATTGTAGGCACTTGCACATTAAAAGAGGTTCAAGCATAGACACTGAAACAAAAATGTATTAAAAACTTTATTTGAATTTGAAGCACACATTTTTTTAAGTATATTGTGTACTCTTATCTGCCTGTTACATTTTTAGCCTTAAAAATGACAATAAAATATAACTATCTATTAAATAACAAAGCAATTTTTTCTCCCTTTTTTTCTTCAGTTGCTTATTTTAAAAAAAAGGTTTAAATTGGCTTTTTTAATAAACCACAAATATTAAAAAATTTAGCATTTAAACGTAAACATTCTAAAGGTTATAAATTAATATTACTATTACTCTGTAACAGTATATGAAACAGTTAAATGTGTGTTTTAATAGGCATTTGTTACTGATCACTAATATGTGACAATAATCAAAACACTAAATAAACCCTGAGACTGTCCGACACCAAGATACATCAACTATTTTTAGGGTAGTGGCTCACAGAACGCGAAGGGTTAAGTGTCTGGCGCTCAGCGAGGAAAGCATGAATGTGTGTGCATGTGTTTAAATGTGGAGGAAAGAGAGGGAGAGTGAGTGATGAGAGAGAAAAAGAGGGGAAGGGGGTAAGTATGAAAATATAAATGTCTGTCTGGAGTGTGAACATTTTTGAAGATGGGAGGGAATATAGACAGAACAGGCACCCAAAACAGGGTGAGAGGGAAAAAAAAGAGTGCGCAAGAGAGTAGGGTGGGGATGAAGGGGGAGGGAAGGAAACGGAGAGAGAGAGAGAGAGAGGGAGAGAGGGGGAGGAGAAGGAAGCGGAGCACATTCACAATTTTCATTCAAACTGACACAGCCTGTGTGTCCCGGTTTGCACTCCCCACTCCCTCTCTCTCTCTACACACACACGCACACACAGAGCCAGAAGCACCAGACCGTCTGCAGTTAAGTTAACAGCGGCTGGAGGACGGCTTCAAGCAGAGTAAGAGACCGGGACGAGAAAACCCGAGGAGACCGGGTGAGAATAGAAAGAGGAGGTATGGAATTCACAAAGAGATGTCAGAGTGGAAGGTGAGTAGAGAGAGAGGACGAAGAGTTTTAAAATAGAAGAGAGAAAAAGGGAGGTGGAGGAATGCAGGGGTGGAACGGCCGAGCTCGACGTATAGAGGGGGGCAGAGATCGACTGGAGCCAGACTGGGTGTATGCATCTGAGAGAGTCACTGTGGTAAGTGTGTTTTTCTTCTCGAACCCCTGCCACCTCCCTAAATGAAGAGCCTGTGATCCACTGTGACTGTGTGAGGGATACGAGAGGACTTTTGCATTAGGATGCATTGTCATGCTATTAGAATGTGATACAAATTTGATTTGACAAATGTGACAAGTGTTGCTTACGCGGTCAGACATCACTGCAGGACATTTTAATGTGATGTTATCCACCAAGGCATGCATGTGTGTTGTGTTTGCATGTGTTTGTATGCTAGTTAAGGCTTTGGGACATGTCCGGGGATTGTCTTTTTACATTTGTGCTTTCTTAAGAAACATAAATATCTTTTTGACTCATTTTCAACTGCTAACTTTGACTAATTGTTGGTTGTAAACACTACTTTGTAGAGTGTGTCACTATGTGTTGGACATAATGGTCTCCTAATGGTGTGTGTGTATGTTTGTGTATGCATGTGAGGTGATATCAATCCCTATGGAAGTGAATGGCAATTGGATTAAACTATTGATTTAGTCTGGAGCAGGTAGACATACACCCAGTTGGCCAGACGAGGGGGAAGGGCCATCCACATTACTGCAGACATCTTCATCAATAATCCTCTCGCACCCAAAACTAAACCAACAGCAGTGACCGGCACAATAATGGCATGTCAATGCTCGGACGTGCTGGAAAAGACCAGATTTTACACATACAGACTAGCACGTGAACTTCACTATGTGCTAACTTTGTTCTTCAAAAGAAATGTGATGTTAGTGTTTTTGTGCGTTACCACTTTTTCGTATGCCTTGGTGTCAGTTTTTCTTTTAAAAGGACTTTTAATTTTGTTGGAAAAGACTGGATTCTCGTAAAAATGCTTTTGATAAGTTTGTCGGCTATGCTAGAGTTTCCCAATTAAGCGTTTCGCACCCCAAAATCCAGTTTGAAAAGTTTTCCAGCGAACTTGCTGGGTTCTCAAAACTGGCTGTGACGCCTATGAACTCATTCACCAGAGGGTCATGAGTTCAAGTCCCAAGTGGGGGATGGTGGGGGGGTTTGTCATGGAAGCCTTATTTTTTCTTGCAGACCCTTCCCCCACTTCTTTTCCGCATCTCACACGGCCGTCATTTCGACGGATGGACAAGCACATACACGAGGCCTGTTACTTTTTCCTGCTTATATATAGAAGTTTGACCTTCACCTCATAGGCAGTAGCTAGTCTCGCTTCATACAGATGTGGGCCTTGAGATCAGTTTTGATGGCAAATAGTTGTTATATAAAGCCTAAATCACTCCAATAGCCTTTTCAAACTTGCTTTCATGTTTGAAATTGCGTACACGCCACACGGTCTGTTTGCACGTGTGTACGTGAGTGCGTTCCAAACACATAGAGTCGACAAACGGACGAGGCGCGTTTCAGACAGCCCCTCTTTCATAGGAAATGAGACCCTTTGACCTTTGCCATTCAGTCTGTCTGGAAATGCTGAGCCTGGAATCGATCAACACCCCCTTGCCCAGACATGCACTCACCACCTCCACTCTTCTGCCCGCTCCCTCCATTCCTCCTTCCCCCTTCCATTTTTCTCTTTCTCTCTAATCGGCAGCCCCCTGTTCCCGCTCACTCTCAGCTCCTGCTCCCTTCCCCCCACCATCAGATAATAGACCCCACAGAGCTCATGCTATACTGTGCCCGCTTCCCTGTGCATATGACCAGATCTCCACTGGCCCCAGTGCTCACACAAAACTTCCCCTCAGAGACTGTGTGTGCACAGTACTGTATGGCCAACAAATATTTCAAATTTACTAAATTTAGGCTGGAAACATGACATATTTTGTAACATGTACTTCAAGAGGCAATACTGTTTATTGATATATGTGCATTAATATCATTAACACACACGTATACTATATATACAGTACGAGTATGTACAGTGAGAATCTATCTGTGTGTGCGATGAGTTTATTTGCATCTCTATTTTTCTAATTTAAAATCAAACAAAAATCATGTTTTTATTGTGTTAGTTTGATGTATTTTTTTTTACATAATCAGAATAACCCAACTGCAGTTTAATCGAGATTAATACAATGAAAAAACATAATTTTCAAGTTATCTGTTTTGCAAATGAACTCTTATGAACAGCTGTGTACATATAAACATTTTTATTTTCTGTATCTGAAAAAAATTATATATATATATAATGTGTGTGTGCTGTATGGGATGGATTGTTGATTTGTTGTTGTGTGTTAATGAGGTTAACATAACCTATATAGATAAAAAATATAAACAAATGGCCACCAAGGAGATGATGAAATTTCTCAAACTTATTGAATTCATTTGTATCAATACAGTTGTGTAAACATATTTCTTTTCTTTTTTATACATCAATATATCTGTATTATTTTTGTTTTATGGCAGGGGTCATTGATTTATTGATCATAATGTGGCTAACATAATGAAAACTAGTTGGGGTGGGAATGTTAACTATATCACGTGAGGTACATAAATGTGTTGAAGTCAGTTTTTGGTGTACATGTCCAAATTTCAGCAGTTTTTGAAATGTGTGTCAGCCCCAGACGAGTCACGGTGAACATTCAACGCTGTCGGTGAGTTTGCAAGTGAGAGAAACCATCGAGTGTTGAGTGTACCCTGCCTCTCGAATGTACTCCGGCCACACGGACCTTCACAGTGCCAGTCACTACATGTGTGAGTCCATTTTGTTGCTGAGCTGGCCAAGATGGCTGCTGTAGCGTCTCTGAAGCTGTCCCAGCTGATCAGTCAAGCGAGAGACTATATTCTGCATCTACTGTCACAGCTCTGGGTCGTGATTCACATTCATTGCTGTCGGTGGGTTTTATCTCTTCGACTCGCCGGACAATGAATGAGAACTGTGGCCCCTCCTGAACTACTAAGGGTTGTGCAAATAAGGACTGTTAATCTTGTTCATTATTAGAAGTGTCACTCAACACATGTACGTTACAGAAGTTCAATAAACAGGATGTGAAATGATACTTGGGAATCTGTGTTGTCTTTTAAATGAAGCAAAATCTTATCATCCACTCATCCTCATGTTTCAAATTTGTATGGAACACATAAGAAGATATCATTCTTTATTATTCAAAATATAAGGAAGTCATACAGGTTCGAAATAACATCTTTATTTTTGGGTGTGCCCCGTGTTTGAATACTATAGAGTATGTTTTCTTTTCAAAAATGACTTGTATGTTCATGGTGCCAGTGATTTGGAAGCCACAGTGTCAAAGGAAAACCCTAGAGCCAGCAAACCGGCTCACTGACCAATGTGACCCGCGCAGACAAAGACAGAGTCAACATTACTCACAGCACAGTGTTCTTCCTCGGGCACATGTGCATGTAGCTAAAAATTGTCTGGCGAATCTAAGAGGTGGATCACCAGGGAAACTGTCATGCCTCTACAGAGGATATACAAGCGTACTGAACTCTTCAAAAGACAACATTTTGAGACTAAATAAAGGAGCTCTTGAGGAACCGTGTGCTATTATTAGGTTCCTTAGGAGCAAAGAGAGCGCAGGATTTAATGAATGAACCCATATGTTTTGGGGTTCCGTACAGAGCTGTTCCCACACTGTGAACAAGAGCTTCACTTTACCTCCCAGCAGCAAGCCATTAGTGAAGTACAGCTATGTGCAAGAGGGAATCACAATCTTCAACCAATTACTTCCACAATGGCCCTACCCAAACAATAATACGTTTATGGCGCATGCTGCGTTACATCAGTATAATGACAAATAGCTGTGAGTCTTTGACCCAGTGCATTGTGCCGGCCAGTGGGGTCGGCAGCCAATTAGAGTGTGACTCCAGTAATTGGGTTGGCTGGATTGGTCCAAAGGCAGGGTGAGGGAGACTGTAGACAGTACACTAGCAAGATAGTCAGCCACTTTTAGAGTCAGCATGGAAATACATCCATTTAACTTTCCATAGCTAGCTCACATAAATTTTCAGGTGCTATGCCCGCATCACAAAATCCAGTCAACAACCATGTGACTGAACCAAGGCTTATTTCCTTTTTTCTTCAAAAACCATAACACTTTATGTACATCACAATATGGAGCAAAAAAAAATCTTTTGCAATTTTTGTTTCATTACATCTTTAAGGCTGCTCTAAAATCTTTGATCAATAACAATTCCCAGAATGCACTGATAAAAAAAGAAAGAAGCCATAGCCTCTAAAAAAAAGCATTTAAAAGATATTAGGTTTACACTAATAAAACGGCTAATGTCCATAAAAGGTATTAACATGAATTTAAAAAGTGTAAATGTAAAATTAGTATTTGCTTTTTGTTTTATTTTCATACTCATATTCGTTTTTGTATATTATTCAATTAATTACTTGTCAATTGCATGTTATACTCATTTTGCTTACCTAAAAGAATGCACTACAAGCATGCTTCATAATGACTCTGCTGCAGTAAGCATGCATGTGTGAAATAAGTTTAATATATACCAGTGACTCTTTAATATACAACCGCATCAACAATGTTCAGTAGATCTGAGCCATTGCTAGTGCCTACATTAATCTTAACTGTATCCCCATTCATAATAAAGGGAACAGAATGAAACACACCCATCTCCTCCAAGCAAAGTACTCATTATTATCTTTCTTCATACACTCTCCACTAGTTCTGTTCTCTCTGGCAATCTCCAGGTCCATTTGTTACCTCTGCTTTCACCCACATTTCCCAGCTCAATGTGCTATCATCCTGCGAGCATTAGACACTTGGTAGCGAGGTGAATGCAGGTCAGAAACACTTTGTCTTGTCATCACACTCATCCATATCTCAGATAGTGTCAAAAAACACTCCTGTCAGTAGACACTTTAGAGGTGTTCCACTTGTTAGCAGCAGCTGAACACAGACAATGCAGAAAGAACATAAATACCATCAGCGCTTACTGTTTTTAAAAAAATGTGAGGAAACCTCCCTCTAGGGTCTATGAAGTCTATGAACTTTGCTGCACAGAGATATAATCTGGGTTCTACAGTCCCAACACAATGAGAGCACACAGTCTATGGGCTGTGACTGGGTTTCAACTGCACTGAAGGTACAGGGCTGGAGGAATCTGAGCCTCCTGTGAATTCTAGACGCAAATCCTCTCGGTCACCCCATATAGAAACATATGTCAACAACAAGGGACTGTTTAAAATTGGAGCCATCATTTCAACTTAGCACGGGGTGAGAGTAAAGCCAGCAAACAATAAACATTCATAAGATGGTTTCATAGTGACCGAGCACCATATGAAAGCCTAAGCGAGAGGGAGAGAGAGGACAAAAAGCGGGTCGCTCTTTAAACTGTGCGAACACAAAAACAGTTTTTGAAAAGGCGATTGGAAACATTTCAAGAGACTGTGCTGCTCTGACACAAAGCTTCTGCAATTTTGAGCAATACACTGAGGCACAATCGCGCACAGTCGGATGATAGATTTGTATTCATTATCATGGCAACAGAGTCCTGGCGAAGAGCGAGAGAAATTGAGACGGCGATCTGGGCAGGCCTGCAGGGCTCTTACTTCTGTCTGCGCTGATGATGAACAGTCACTCGGTCATCCCCAGTCTGCACACGCACCAGAGACCTGCCTCACAACACGGTGCGGGCATCCGTCGCAGGCACGCAGTCATAATTCATCCCGCTGGCAGCTTGCAGGGGTCATCGCAGCGTAAAGTGCCGCACATGAACGCCGCACAAAGGAAACATTTTGTGATGGCTGGAAGATGTGCATTAGAAGCTAATTCCTTCAGAAGGGCTGCTCTCTCTTCAGTCCGGAAGGAACAGCAATTTATCTTGGGGTCAAAAGATAAGAGTTGCTCACCGCTTTAAAATACAGGTGTATGCGCAGAGCAGGTAGAAATAGAGCAGGTATTTCATCACAGAGATAAGATGGGGACCTTCACGCGCATACCCAAATGGCTTTTATGAAAATCAGGATCTTGATCGATAAAAGCCTCTAAATTGGTTTGAGGAAGCTCTAACAGCCGTGCAAATAGAGTGGCACTTTTTTTTGTGTAGTGGTGCAGTGGCAATTAAAAAATATAAAAGATATGGCCTGTATATAACTTAACACCAATGTTTTTGACTAGTGCATTGTTACATTTTGCTTTTGGAACTTAGTAAGACATTTATATTAAAAAATGTAAATGAAAATGGATGCTATCAAAATCAACAAAAGATCAATGATATGCAAGTGCTAGGCTATAACAAGTCTCAATTAGCTGAACGCAGTACACGGAGAAAGGATTTTTTAATTATAAAATAGATCAAATGATTATGAGACATAGGCAGACTGTGTAAAATGTGCAAATAAGATTATAATATCATATCACTTCAGCACCAATCTGACACAATATAAAAATGTTCATGAGAGTGTGTTGAGAGTATTACCTAGTTTGCATATCTTCCAGTACAAATGATAAGTAATTATAATAATTTAGTAAGAATATAGACACTATATGTTATTTTATAGCAATGAAAACAAAGCTGAGGGGAACTAAAACACATCACGCCACAAAAAAAAAATACTTCAATATTTATTATAAATTACTTTCGTTTATATTTTCTGTAAGCCAAGGGATTTGCATTTTAAAAACTGTATATACTTTAACAACAAACATATCAGATGTTCAAGCCATGACTTGTCTCGTGATAGGTTACATTACGTCAGTGCTTTATCTCAGTTTCAGAAGCGTTTAGTATGATTAACCAGTCTTGAAGCGCTCCTGCAGGTGTTTACCTACAGACAATTAGTCTCAAGCTGAATGTCTTCACAAACGCTTCTGTCAGGGGCTTCACTGCTTGTGCGTCACCTTTCCCTATCATTACAGGGGAAATTAAAGCCTCCGTGGCATGTGTAGTGGGGGAGAGGGGCCCTGAATGCTGAAAAGCAAGTATTTATCTCCTTGAGAGAAAATTATATGTTTGCCGCTTCCCTCTCGTTGGAAAAAAGCCTGAGTATTTAGGGCTTAGATCTCAATGCATTTTATTTCCAGTCCTCATTGTACTTTATAAGGTGCAGTGTGATCATGCTGATAATAATGTGTTTTCAGATGAAGATGCTCAACGGGGTGAGAAAAATAAAAGACTTGGGGCTTGAACAAAATACTGATGTATGGTAAGACAAGAAACCTCCTATAAAAAGGTTTGAATTTCTCATGAAGTGCATATTGAACCATGCCATTTCAGCTCATTTTAATAAATGTTTCTAAGCATTGCAATCTAATTATGTATTTCTGTCCTCAGGCAGGATTCAATAAAACGAGAGAGGGCAAGACTTTATTCACTAAACAGATGTAAACCCGCTATCTCAGCCACCCACATCTAAATCTTACGGGGCTGTCGTTTGATAGATTCACAGTAAGCTCTCTTATTAGTCTTCATTGTGCTATTTGATAATGTTGTATTTTGGGCGTAAGTCCAACTCTGAGAAACACCTCTGCAGTAATATATGAATGCATTATGTAATGTATTGTATGAGGTACAGTCAGTTGGTCAGTATTGCAAAATAAAGTCATTTGCGAGTTTATTGAGTTTATTTTGCCTACAGTCAATAACTAAGATGCAAAATGCCAATTGGATTTGTATGAAACAGATACATTTTTATATAACTATAAAAAAAATTATAGTATCACTGGTTACTCTATGAGCTACAGTATATGAGTCTGAATGCGCAGACACATTTATTGCTGTTCGGAAGAGTAAAAAAAAATTACTATTCAGATTTCTGCAATGAGTTGACCACCACAAGGCTGCTTGCTTGGAAAGCTACTTAAAGGAATACCCAAAAATGAAATTTCAGTCATCATTTCCTCACCCTCAAGTAGTTCCAGATCTCTATAAATTTCTTAGATATTTTGAAGAAAGTTTGTGAAGTTGTGGCTGTTTTGGTCACCATTGACTTCTATAGTAGAAAAAAATACTATGGAAGTCAATGGTGACCCAAAAGAGCCTGGTTACTAACATTCTTCAAAATATCTTCCTTTGTGCTCAGCAGGTTTGGAACTACTTGAGGGTGATAAACGATGACAGAATTTCATTTCTGGGTGAACTATTCCTTTAAAGTGATATGTGCTTTACATATCGCTACACTTTTGCCGTGAGACAATAACTTTTGTCTAATTTCACATTAATGTGGCTGCATCCACAGTTTTTCCTCAACATTGCACACTGTGATATAGCTACAGCCATGTCATGGGGTAGATATGCTGAATATTTGATATATTTGCCAAGTTTGTAACATAGGACGAAACAAGCTGCTAAAAATTGAAACACTGAAGCCATCAATCAATTGTAACTGATTATACCTGATGAAAAACAACGTCGAGAATTCACCCCAAGAAAGCCTAGGAAATTGCTTACGTGGCACAGGAACATAGATCCCTAATCGGAAAGGAGAGATAATTGCCACCGTGGAGCTTTTAGAAATGTGTGTTTCTATTATGTTTTTTTCTTACCCATTCTGAAAAGAGAAAATAATAAGCCAGCGAAGAGGATATTCATCTTACTGACAATGAATAAGCCATTCCAGCATTAAACAACACATCCACCGGGCACAAGCCAATCTGATTGTGAGCTTAGTCAACCCTGACAACACCCCGCCAACCACAGTCTGTTTGTGTTGCTTGTGCTTTCACAAAGACTCAGTTTCTAACCCGAAGAAATGTCACAAACATTCTGAGCCGATGACACCACTCATTCACATCATAACTCAATATGATCTATTACATTAACACAACGCCATTCATGATGAAAAGCGCTCGGCCACTTTATAAATGTGATGTCTCTCGGTCGGCTTTGATTTATAGTAGCTATAGATTAAACATTTCCAAAGACTGGAAGTGAATTAGCTATTGATCCTTCATTGGGCTGGGTCACATACAGTGCAAGCTGTGATTTGTAAAGAGTGAAGTTTTAACTGGTTAAAAAAATTTAATTACTGTATCCTATTAAGGTTAATAAGGGAATGATGTGGATGAGTTAGCTCGGATTTCAACCGACATGTGCTCTCGCTGGCTTTCGTGATATGACAGGCATTTTGTGCTTCCTGTTTTTATGTACCTTGTATCTGGACGCCCCCATAAAGGAGAATTTAAACTGGCCGCAGTCCAAACTTAACAGACTGGAGACACGGCACTACTACCTGACAGCCAAGGTACCACCTGTTTGTCACGGCCAGCACACATTCTCCCACCTCTTTCATCCTCTCGTTCTCTCTCTTCTCCTCTCTATCTCTCCCCGAGCTTTTGGCGTGCGTTCTGGATGGGCATCTTGGAGCATCTGTGCCTGCCTGAGGCACTGGACTGTGGTAGATGTGGGTCAGAGCTGTAAATTCTGTGTGGTCTTGTACCAAACAGCCATTGTAACTTCAGGAGACACAGCAAAGCCAGATGCCAAGCGCTGCTGATGGATCGCAGGAGCAGCATGCAAAATAATAAAGTCAATAATGAAGGTCATAAGTCAACTTAATGGTTTGTCTCGAGCTTGGCCCTCCCTTTCATAACTGAAATCCACAGCGGACGCATCCGAGTGAGGAAATTCCAGTTCATTACCGCCACCTTCTGGTCATTTAAATATAAGTTACTGAATCACAATACACATAGGTGTTCGGAGTCGCACTTTTACCTCATGAAAAACATAAGATCAAGTGGCTTCCTCCGTCGACAAAACTTGTAATCCACAAGCACTGCATCTCTATTTGAGCTTTTATGGGTGCACTTGGCATAATAAAAAGCGAGGGCTGTGAGAACAGAGAGCGTGGAGAGCCTGCAGTTGAAACAGTATCTCACCCACTCACGCTGAGGAGCTTTGAGGGCCGAGGGCTGTTAAATGAGGAGGGAGATAATGAGAGAGAGGCAGCAGAATGGTAATCAGCAGGCCTCAATTTCCTCACTGATGCTCCAGATTAGCCCAGCCCCACAGGCTCCCCAAGGCATGTTTCATCTTCTCTCTCCCCTCAGAAAACACTTTGGATGAAAGGCAGAACTTCTCCATCCAGTCTGCTGACGAACCCCATGCTGAGGCCACTGCGCAACACGCTGTTGATAATCAAGAGGGTTTTTTCTCTCTCTTCTCAATTCATTATCTTTTCCATTGCTCTCTGGTCCATTAGCCACACTTTATGCTCTAAAATAATTGTTTGTGTAGCGTGTTCCCTGTGCTTTATGTCTTCAAATACGCACCCTTGATTTTAACTTCTAGTTACCACAGTCTTACTAAAAGCAGATGAAAACCAGGTTTTATTGCTGTTTGTGTCCTTGAAGGATCTGTGTTGAATAAGATCAACCACAAGTTGGCAGGCATCTTTAATCAAAATGCTGGCAATTAACAATGAACATATTATACTGTTTAAAGCTTTGAAGTAGTTTTTTTTTTTTTTTTTTTTTTAAAGGAAAGCTTTCAGAAGAAGTCACCGGTAAGGTTGCATTTTTCTGATCAAAATGTATAGAAATGAGTAAGGTAATACTGTTTAATTACTTGTCTATATATATAATTCTGGTGATGTTAAAACTGAATTTTCAGCATCATAACTACAGTCTTCACAGTGTCACATGGTTCTTCAGAAATCATTATAATATGCTGATTTGTTACTCATAAAAAAAAATAATAATAAATAAAAAAATAAATACAAATATTATCATCAGTGTTTAAAATTGTACTGCATAATATTTTGTGGAAACTGTGATATATTTTCAGGATTCTTTGATTAATGGAAAGTCTACTTGTATAATCTGATTAGTCTAATCAATCTAATGTATTAGTTCATTATACTAATACTTAATTATACAAATATTAATATTAAACTTATTAGTATTATATTAATATGAAAGTACACATTTCCTAACTGACTTCAAACTTTTAATGACAAATAACAAATAGCATTTTAATATTTTGATAAGCTGTAACATTATACTTGATGTTTGTTGATGGAAAAAAGCTTTTTTAACCTCTCATATCAATAGCCTTCTGTCTAGCTTCTGAGCATTTACTTCGATCAAGGAAATTGAACATTTGGATCCCCCTTGTGGACTTTTGTATAACAACTACTATCCTATAGCAAGAAAATGGAGCGCACATTCTGAAGTGCAGACCACTGGTTGTTGATAACCACTTTTAGTATGGTTTTAAACAATTTGTCTAGTTTAGAGGCATTGTGAAGCAGGAAACTGATCTATGTGCCCTGAGAGATGGATATGAGGCATGCGTTTTGACCACAGTAAACAGCAGTAATTTGTCTCTACAAAAGCTATTGTAGAGCAATCATTTTAAACAACTCTCTGGATCTGTGAACTGTTACATATTAACAATATTAAAGAAATATAAATAATGTAAATGAATTACTTGTACCAGGAAATCTGTACCATATTTGCCCTGGACAGTATTAGTAAACATTAACTGAACTTTTGTTTGCTAAAAATGGATTGAACTGGAGGCAAATTCATTTTATAACTATGACGATAAGATACATAAATTGACTATGAATGATTAACACACATTTATGAATACTGATATGCTCTGTGTTTGTTCAGTCTGAGCGTGCCTCTCCTCACAGGTGGTGGTGTTCAGTGCCAGAGGAGGTTGCCCTGGATACATGCTAAAAGGAACAAGGACAAAAAAAACTCTGCATGCTTGCCTGCAAAGCTCTATGGGACACTTCATGTTTCTTGTCCCTCTGTCTATTAATGTGACCTGAAGTGTGGAGAGCTCTGTCTGGTTTGCCTTAGATGGCAGTGATTGTGCAACCATGACCAATCACAAAATACTGGACAGGAGAATAAAGTCCTTTAGATGGTTTTATGTGGGAGTCGGGAGTGTAATTGAGAATAAAATATTGTTCATAGCCAGAAAACCTCTGTGTGGGCTGTGCCAAGAATGACCGTCTGAGATTGTCTACCTTTGTACTTTCTCCTTTCAACACCAATCAAATAAGCGTTTGTAAACGAGAGCTTAGTATGGCTCAGAAATAGCCAGCAGAAAAACACCCCCTTCTTTTGTTTCGTATCAAAGCACTGTTGCAGGTGACAGGGTCATCGCTCTTGCCAAAGATTTGAAGTTTTTTTTGTTTTTAAACTGTGAGTAGGCTGTTTTTTGGAGTTGTCTATTGTAGTCAAGTGGCCTAAACTATACTGTGAATTAACCGAGCTGCAATACAAGATCTATTGACTCCATGCCATTCACACTGCACTGTTAATTATGAGAGGAATCTATGAGGACGGGCTAAATCATTGGTCTCAAACTCAATTCCTGGAGGGCCACAGTTCTGCACAGTTTAGGTCCAACCCTAATAAACCACACCTGATTCAGCTAATCAAGGTCTTCAGGATCACTAGAAACTT
>JAUMHQ010057699.1:0-16327 GCA_032361165.1 Enteromius paludinosus | reverse complement strand
TTCATTCTGTGTGATTTATAAGCTTGTTTCCTCATGGGGACCTAAGAAATGTCCCCACAAGGTCAAAATTTACTGGTTTTCCTATCTTTGTGGGGACAATAGGTCCCCATAAGGTGATAAATACCAGGTGCACACACACACACACACAGCAGTGAGTAGTGAATGTGGGTATGTTGAACTGGAAGACATTGTTAGTTTTTTAAATATTTTGCACGTTTGCTGTGGAATAACTTTTTGCTTGGGCCAAAGTGAAACTTAAATAAAAAAGTTTGTGCATCGTATCTCACATGCTATAAATTAGATCTATAATACACATTCCTTCACACGTGACAAGACTAACTCCACGCTCATTTGACTGAACACTTTTTTCAAGTTTAGAAGTTATTTCTTTTATTTAATATGCATTGTCACCCTTTCCTGTGCACCTGTGGCATTTTTGAGTAACTGATTTATTCTTAAATGTATTTTCTCTTCATTTATTTCTACTTTCTAATCGTGAATTAAAATAAGCGCCTCAATCCACGTTTGCTCACCTCAATTCTAGCAATTCTAATTTGATTCACATTCAGGAACAGAATTTGCCATTTTAAAAGCAATCTCAATTTACAGTAGTCCTGCATGCCAAAATAAGTTCACTGATATCCTGTTTTGGGTGAGGCAATCAGATTCAATCCAAACGACGGTTATTACAGAAAACCTTTCAGACGGAAACACTTTTCCATTTGTAGTGTAAATTCTGTTCCTTCCTGTTGCGTCACCGATTTCTTTTCTCTTTTTCTCGCCTTTTTTCAGCATGCAGTGCACTTAGTACCATGCATTCAGCCGATGTACCAAGTAAATGTACGGATTCAGAGACCCTTTCCTTTGAAATCTGTTTACAAGTGGTCACAGAAGACAGATGTGAGATTGTTGCTGCTAGGGTCCCTGATTGATTCTGCTACACTCTCGAGTGTGTAGGGGTTTGTTAAATAGCAAGTGAGATCGTTTTGAGCAGCCTGTGACAGACTTACAAAATACATTCAAACTACTCACTCTTTATCCATTTACAGTCTCAGAAATAAAGGAATGAAAGCTGTCACTGGGCCGGTACGAGTCTATATTGGTACATTAAATACACAAATGTGTACTCTGTCTCAATGACAGCTTTTGTACCCCTATTCCTTTTTTGGCAAAGGCCCCAATAGTATTATTTCCCCACCACTTTTTAATTTTGTCGTCACTAAATTCTTCAGGTCCTAATAAGCACTCACTGAACCTCTCAATCCCATCTATAATATCTATGATCAATTACTTTTATGATCCCTCTCTTACTTTCTTTCCCCTCCGTTTTTCTTCCCCAAGCAAATAAGTGGTTCACTCCTGCTCTCACAGATGTATTTTCTGTTCTAGCTTCATGTTTTAACACATCTGTCCTTTGCTGCAGAGCCAACATCTCTTCAGCGGACCGCATCTAAAGGTGTGCTCGCTCATGAAACAGCTATCACTGCATCTTCCTCAATAGTCCTCGCCCCCATGCTGCGAATTGCCTTCTTTTATCTCCCTTCGCATTATTCACATTATTGCTCTGTGCAGAATGTGTACCCTGATGCATTTTTCATTTCGCCTCTCTCCTTCTTTCATGCCTTCCTCGGAAACCGCCATAGTCTGTGACATCTCCTCTTCGTCCTCAGCCAAAAGTCTAAAACTCCTCACAACATCAAAGAAAGCAGGAGTGAAGGAGAGCGCGAAGGAGGGGTCTGCCGTGTATCTGGGTTCTGAAGGAGAAGACTGTGGAGGAGAGGGGGAGGGGCAAAAGCGATTGAGAGAGAGAGAGAGAGAGAGAGAGAGAAAGGCAGGTATGGAGGGAGGGAAACAAGAGGATGAGAGAGGAACGAAGCCAACCAACCAGCTGAAAGAGAACGAGTGATCGGAGCTGTTTGAACGTGGCAGGGAGAAAAGGAGGGAGGAGGGAGAGAGAGAGAGAGAGAGGGTGAGATCGATTGTCAGAACCGAGGAAATAGAAGTGTTACTATTGCACGGCCACTGGAACGGTGTCTGCCCGCTGAGGATATGCATTGGCTCCCAGCGCTCACCGGCTTGAAGGACACACTCTAAAATGTAATTTCCAAAGGCCTAATTGTTGCCGCGGTGATTTATTTTCCTTCATTTGATTTTTCTTTCTTTTTCTTTTTTCTTTTATCTGCCTTCTCTCTCTCCTCTCCTTCTCTTTTTGTCGTTGTTGTATCCCCCCCCCACACATTTTTTATTTTTTTTTAACCAGCTGCTGGATTTTCCCCTTCTTTTATAACTGCTGTCATTCTCTCCGTTTACAAAGGAGGGATCTACAAATAGAGGCAACCACAGCAAGACAGTAAGTGGGGCTTCTTTCTCCTTACGCCTGTGCCGGGGGGATGCATGGAAGGGGAGGCTGGTGAAAATGTGCGGAGGATGAGCGATGAATGGAATCGCGAGAGGGGTTAGGAGTGCAGACGCCGGCTGCTGGTTTGCCATTCAAAGTTGAGCCATTCAGATCTGGAAATATGAGCTTTTGGGAAACAGAGGCGACCCGTGCATCCGCTGTGTCTGTTGTACAGAGTGTATGATGTGAGGTGATGGGCTGGTGTTGCTTATTATCTGTAGTTTGGCTGCAGCAGCGTGAAAATCTGATTTTCCATGCTTAACACAGGAGGTGCACAGAAAGAATAGGTGAATACTGCATCAGCAGGTGTTAAGTTGTTCTGGATATATATTTGGCATCGCTGTGAGAGAAAGAGCTTGGTACAGTATGATCATCATAATGACAAGTAAATGATACAAATCAATTCCTTGTGCAGAGTGTAATGTGTTTTAAAGGGAGAAGCCTGATATGCAGTATCCTGTCACTCCCTGAAACACACCCACCCACATACATTGGCATGCATGCAGACTTTCTCACCGAGCAGTGCTAACTGACTGATCTGCAAGCGTGGCAGCTCTCTTGTATGATTGCATCTCTTAAATGCCACATCAATTTCTTTCCTCTTCACTGCCTTTTGTCTTTCTTTCTCGTAAGCATATGCAGTGCATGACAGAATTGGCTGTTAAAGGGATAGTTCACCCAAAATGAAAATGCTGTCATCAGTTATTCACTCTCATGTCATTTCAAATTTTGATGACCGCCTTTATTCTGTGGAGCACAAATGCTCCACTATTGAATATTGTACCGGTCACTCTTTTCATGCAATTACAGTGAGCTGAAGATCATAAAAGCAGCACTGAATGTGGTTTATATGACTAGTGCACTGTAAAAAAATCGGGGTTATTATTTTAAGATAATCTTTGTGCACAAATCCACACCGCAGGGTATTATGAAGCACATTAACCAATTAATTAAAAAAAGGTCTTGATGTGACCACGATTCCGCAAACATGCCAAGGAGAGCTTGTATGTATGGCCGCACAAATATATAAAATGATGCACAATAATGTATCTCTAAAAGGATACCCCTTTTAGGATGTTTTTGTGTTCTATCTAATTCAGTATCCATTAAATGCACGTCCACGTGGAAATATAAATATATATATATAGGCTATATTATTAATATAGTACTTTTATCTAGTACATGCCATTTATCCCAGATTAATATTTATTATAAAAAGTTCTGAATATAAGTAGGCTAGGTGATTCCCATAATCACACCATTTGCTACAGATTCTTCTCCGCCCACAGACACACTGCTGCTCAGACAACCCACTGAATGCCCCTTAACTAGACAGCCGGCTCCTCACCTCACATAGGCTAGAAGTGGCACACATTCTCTCCTCTGCATGGATCTGAATAGATCTTGAGTCTGTATGGGAGTTTACACTGGGAGCGTGTGTTGATTTAGTTTGGGACTGATCCCCTGCCATTATCTGCTGAATCTATTATTAGAAGCCTTTGTTTTATGCATATATCCTCCTCTGATACATTGTCTGTGCTCAGAAGAGGGGAATTGTTGCAGGTCTTTGCTGCGGTCACCCGTAATTACATGATATATGTATTTCTAGCTAGTTATTGAGAGAGAGGAGGAGAGAAAAACAACATGGGGGAGGAAAAAATAAATAATGAAGCCAAAAAGAAATGGAGATCTGTGGATAATTACCTCTACCAGCTGTTACAAATGATCAGAATAAAGATAATGTTTAGAAAAATTGCTAACTAAATAAATATTTCCCAGTAAAATAATAAACATTTCTCAAAGCTAATAAGACAGAGGATGTGTTTACTTGTTTTTACTAAGCTTAAGTCATTGAAGCATAAGTCACATTACAAACTATGGTTATTATGCTTAAACTCAAAATAACAATTTTCCAAAAGCAAGCATGCTGATTAAAAAAAACATTTATTGGGGAAAACATAGAGTTGTAAAGATGTTTAGAGTTTATTTCCTCACAAAATATGCATAAACATACATTAATTAATTTATTAGAAAAAATGGCAACAAAAGCATAAAAGAGGCAAAAATACTGGGGCAGAATGGTGTTGCCAGTATTACATGTAATGAAAATTTCTTCGTCAGTCACACACCCTCACAACTGTCACCCGCTGTCTCTCCATCCTCCCTTTAAACACACACATACACTCAGTCTCTCTGGTGTAGTGTGAGTGTGTTTGCTTCAGGGGGATATGAGATAGCATGACAGAGTGGATAATCAGACAAAGGCATACAAAGAGAGTTAAAATTAGCCACATTGAACGGGCCATTGATAAATTGGGAAACTAGAACGCCACTGACACCCTTCCACTCAATGCTCTGGAAAACCCGGCCTCTCCTCTCTTTTGCATTAGTTTATGCATACATGCGTATAGATGGATGTGTCCAGTAGGGTTGTGCAAAACGGCATATTTATTGTAAGCAGTCATTATTCCTGTCTTCAGTGTCACATAATCCTTCAAAAATCATGTTCATTTACTGTTAATGAAACATTTTCCCATTAATGTCAGTCTTGAAAACAGAATTACTGCTTAAGGGGATAATCATTAATTACTCATTAATTAATCACCCTCATGTCATTTCAAACCCGTAATAAGACCTTCATTCATGTTCGGAACAAAGATATTTTTGATGAAACCTGAGAGCGTTTTGATCCTTCATAGATGCAAAAGTCAAATCACGTTCAAGATCCAGAAAGGTACCAAAAAGATCCACAAAATAGCAGTGACATCAGTGTTTCAATCGCGGTTTTATGAGGCTGTGGGAATACTTTTTGTGTGCAAAGAAAACAAAAAGAATGATTTTATTTAGCAGTTGTTCTTCCTTCAGTTACTTTCTAATGCCGTTATAGTGAATACCACACGTACATGTGGCTGTACTGATGCTGCTGTAAAACATGGATGAGCAAAGCATGTGCGTACATCATGGTACTCTACATAAGAGCTGTAGATTACGTGGTAGGTTTTTGTTTTTGCAGGCAAAAAGTCTTCTCATATAGCTTGATAAAAATTACACTTGAAGCACTGATGTCACGTGGAATATTTTAACAATGTTCTTACTAACTTTCTGGATTTTAAACATGGTAGGACCATTGCAGTCTCAGAAATCTCTAGATTTTCATTAAAAATATCTTTACTTATGTTCTGAAATGAACAACGGTTTTACGGGTTTGGAACGGCATGAGAGTAATGAATTTTTGTTTTTGGGTGAACTATCCCTTGAACCATTTTACCTATTCTCCAGGATTCTCTACCGAATAGAAGTTTAAAAAGCACTTATTTGGTTAAAAAAAAACATTGTAAGACTTGACTTCAAAATCATCAATTTAATGGATCCATGCTGAAGAGAAGGACTAGTAGAACTAGTACTGCCTGTATGCAAAATACCGTTAAACCATCCTGACCCAACCATAGTATTTCTTTCCAGTTATTTTCTAATTGTGTTATTGCCTCTTCCACATCTTCGTTGGAGACCGAGCCGAGTACCGCCACTCTCTTTGTAGTTCAAACACTTTTCTCTCATTATGCTTAGCAGGAGGATCTCCTGCAACGCATCCTCACACTCGTAACAGTAAATGAGGAGAAATGTTCTCATCTCAACATAGTAACAGCTCACACCGTTTCAGCAGGCTTAGATAAATGATCACACACTCACAACTCGAATCCTGCAGATATGGACAACCTGACGACTACCACACAGAGTGTGATCAATGCAATCTAAAGTTCTTCTCGCACTGTCCTTTCAAATAAGTAGATACAAATGTGGCATTCAAGAAGCATTTCCATCCTGAGCATTTACTAATAACACGTTTGCCTGTCTGAGGTAATGAATCGAGGCAGTGGGTGCTACCTGGCCAGCATGGATCGATACCTATGGATCGGTGTAAATTCGGCCAGCGTGGAGGCCTGGTACCTGATATGCTGTTCAATGTTTCTTTCCTGTTCATTTAACTCAACTCCTATCAGGTTATGTTTGTTCTCAGTTCTATCCCCTCCTCCTCGTCCAGTCTTTTACTTCTCTGTCCCCTCTGTACAGTCAGTGAGTTTTTCTTGCCCTCTCGTCCTTTTCTCTCTCTCGGTGTGTTTGCCCAACAGTTGAAGATAGTGAATCTCTCCCTCCTCTAATATTTACTGTGTAGGCTCTTGAGGGGGATAGTTCAAGCTTTCAGGATTTAGCCCAGTCGTTTTATGCACTTCCGCTCATGTTTTTTCTCCTTCTCTCATTCTGCTCGCGGTAAAGGACTGATCTGGGACAGACGGTCTCCCTTGCGCTCTGGCCTACTTCAGCTCTGTCCTTTCTCTCTCACCTCCCCAAACTCACTCTCTCCTCTTTTCCACTTTCCATCTGTTTCTCCCTCTTTTGCCCTGAGTGTGTCTCTCTTTGGCGTTTGGGCTGATGGGAGAAGTTACTTTGCTTTTTTAAAAAGTTATGTTGTGTCACGCTTTTCTCACCACTTTAGTAGAAACACTTTGCTTGGCTTACATATGTTTTTTTTGTGCAACGGACAAGTGGTTTTCCATTGACACGTTGTGTGTCACATAGAGGCTGTAATGTGAAAAGTGCACATTGATTGTCATGACAACGGCAAGGTTTTTGGCTTTATGTTTAATTCTGCTTTATGGTGTAAATCTAACAAAATGATCTGATCGTACAACTTGCATTACTTATGTTTCTGGATACTGCTTTGTTGGTGTACTTTTTTTTCATCTTAGCAAAACTTCCTGGGTCATTTGTCTTCATCAAAGAATCAATGCTTGTTCACTAGCATTAATTGCTGGTCCACCAGCTAGATCAGCACCAAACGAAGACGGTGTTATTTTAAGCTGGTCTTTTCAGGAGAGGATGCAGATGTTGATAGTTTTTGATTGCTGGAGTGTCATAGAAACAGGTGTCATGCACCGAACTGGAGTGTTGTGTCAAAAACCCCCTTGCACTGACAGAGCATTTCCCCCATGTGACTGATGAAAAACCCAAACACAAGTCCTGCTGCTGAGATTGGTCTAGCACTTTGGAAGCTCGAGCAGAGTCAGCGTGAGATTGTGTCGGCATCGGTGTGAGCACAGGGCGTTGGGGTGTTTCTCACAGCAGAGGTTGAGCGTGTGTATGCACATAAGTAGAACAGAATCCCTTTGTTGAATCTCAGAGGACAGCATCACTCTCTTTTTCTTTCAGTCGCTCTCTATCCCCCAACCCCCCCCCCCGCTGCTTCACTGCAAAAATCCAAGAGAAGTATGGTTGCAGTAATGCAGTTGTATGCTGGCGTTCTGCTTTCTTCCTGCTCGCTGCTGAGGGTACGCTCATTCATGCCAATTGATCTGAGCGATTGGCCGTAGTCTCCTCCACTTCTGTGGACCGGATCCCAGTGTATTAGTGCTAATTGCACCATTGAGAGGGAAAGAGGGATGCAGCAAAAGAGGGGGAGTGGGGCATGAATTTTCCCAGCAGTCACCAGTGCATCATCAAAGTACAGCTATTTTTAGACTCAGAAGCAGTGGTGGTGAGCCGGTTGGCCCAGAACAGCAGTTTTAAACTGCCGTGGCAGTGTATTACGCCCCATATTGACTTTTCTATGGACTGTTTTGCTGCTTATGCACATTTATTAAGTATTGATGTCCAAGATGATTCTTAGGAGTATATGTAATACTCTATATAAGGGGTTTTCAAACTGAGGGCTGCTACAAAATCAGCATGGATATATTTTTAGCAATAGCAATAGCTAAAAATAAATTTTATAGGTCCAAATTATTGTAAGAATATAAAAAAATCATAAGAATATTATATAAACCTCATGTTTCATGAAGCTATTTCGTAAACACCCTAGCGTAATTATATAAAAAAACATCATTTTTGATTAGTAATATGCATTGCCAACTTATGCCAAAGATATTTTTAAATATTTCAATAGTTGTCTCTGCCAAATATTTTACCTTAAGAAACACAAATTAATGGAAAGCTTATTTATTCAGCTTTAAAACTAATGTAATTACTTAAACACATTATATCACATTATATTTTGGGGCTTTTTGTCATCAAAAACGCCTGCTCTATATGATGCCCACTACTAACAATCAAGATATTTTTTTCTTAACAACCTTTTTCTTTGAAGAAGCGGCCTCCAGTTGTCTGGAAAAGTTAGTCTAGTTTAAAAGTGTGATTCTTAGAAAAGTCATGCAAGTTGTTTAAAATGATTATGTATTGTAATTAATGATATTGATCATGATTATATTATATTCGAGTTATTCCAGGCTAAAATATTTGATTTGGCAGAAATTCTGAGTTTGGAATATTTTTTTTAAATATATAATCATGATCAATTCAAATCATGAGCAACTATAAAATTCTAAAATCTAATTTACAGAAACTGAGAGTTAGACTGAATATAGTGGTAAAAAATCGGACTTTTTGGAATTCAATGGATTGAGAATCACTGACTGATTTTTTCTTTTTTAAATTGACTTTAGTGGCCCCTGAAGACTTTTAAAGGTTCAAATATTTCACCACATACCCTTCTCAGTATGTGTAAATATCATCCAGTCTCATCAGTGGACATGTTTAACTAACATGTTAGCCGATCAAACCTGCATTGAAGAATGAGCTACAGTATGTTAGTGTGTGGCTAAGAAGTGCTCATCTTCATTCAGAGGGATTACGCTGCTGAGACCTTCTTAATGAAGACGGGAGACAATCCATTACTCATGAATAGTTCTGCATAAAATCACATTGTTTGCAGAATCATATAGTTGCACACAAAACCTGTAGTAATCCAACGGCGCTTGCTTTTCTGCTGTTGTAGAACACAGCCGACACAGCTTCTGATGAGAATATCAGTGTGCAAAAATGGCTATGGCTCACCCCTGCAGATCCTGGAAGACTGAGTTCCATTAAGCCAAATGACGCTATCCGGTTTGTTTATTAGCAGCGTGTTTTAGAGTTGCGCCGAACAGATTAACTCTGTGTGTGATCCACTGCACGGGTTGATGAATAGCTGCTATCCTTCAGTCACCGCTCATCTATTGCAGGTCTAATGGCCACATACTTCAGCTCACAGCGCTAGATGTCTATTGCAGCAGCTATGCTAAATTCGCAAATGCACCTTCTCATATGCTGATGGGTTTGGCTTAGTTTATCAGTGTCAGCCGCACACAGACCATCAATCAACCTTCAGCTTAGCTGCGGTGGCAGTGTCAGCTCAAGTCAACAACTAGATCAATAGGCTTTTAAAGCTGTCCTTCCAGTCAGTCATGGCCTTTTTTTAGGTTAATGTCACACTGTGATTTGACTTGGAAATTTATAGAAGATCACTTGTTATTTTGTAATAATTGTAATTGTGAGCTTATTTCACATTTTACCTCTAATTTAGTTTCTTTGTTTGTTTTGATCATTTTCTGGGTGCTTAAAGGAATAGTTCACCCAAAAATGGAAATTCAGTTTTCTTCATTTATCCCACCCAAGTGCACACACACACACACACACACACACACACACACACAGCAGTTAGAAGTTTACAAACACACACACCCGGAGATATGGGCAGCCAATGTCGTGGCACCCAAGGAGTTGGGGGTCCGGTGCCTTGCATAAGGGTCTCACCTCAGTCATGGTATTGAGGGTGGAGAAACTCGAATCTGTGACCTTCAGGTTACAAGATAAGTTGATGACAGAGTTAGCATTTTTGTGAATTATCTCTTGAAATGCATGTTTCTGTATCCACCTTTTTCCTCATCGCAGGAAGTAAGCCTATGGGTGAGGCTTCTGGTTCATTAGCCACTATTGAACCATTTGCACTACAAGCCAGTTTGTTCATAGTTAAGATAATACATTAAAATTAAAATAACATGATACGACACACCAATTCTCAATATCCAGCAGTAAAGCAAAACTTATAGAATTTACAAATGGCGGTGCCCGGATTCACATCAGGAAAAAGGGATCACCATGAGTTTGGCTTCTTCAACCAAAGTTTTGGATAAGTGTTTTGGAAGTCACTGAAAAATGTATATTGACTCTAAAACATTTTCAATGACGACCTCAAAATGCCACTTGTGACATTTTCAGGTTTTCCAGAACAGTGGGAACACTGATATGTGTTTTGTTCTGATATGTGAGGTTCTTTTTTTTTTGGCATTTGAGGATTGGAAGAGACAAAAAATGAAAACAGATTCAGAACAGTTCTTCCTTCACCGAAACAGGTGCGTGTTCAAGCCTATAGCTATTAGCCTGAAGAGAGGAGCAATATGTGACAGCATAAATTATAAGAAAACAAGAGCCCATCTGTGCACTTGCATCAAGTTTTAACAAACACTAATTTTGACTTGTCTTTTAGACATCTTTTTGACCTACCTGTTGTATCTCCACATTTATTATGTAAAGCACATAGTTGTTAACAATCGGTTGCGATAAAGTGACTTTTGTTGAATATTTCGTCAACAACAAGTTTCTTTCAGCTATTTCATATTAGTTGCAATTGTCCGTTCACCGCTCATCTGAGTAAGTGAAACTGGCACTACTTTAAAGTCTCTCATATCTCATTGCTCTCTCTGTTTAATACAAATGCAACTGCAGTGGCCTTGTGTCTTAGTTAACAATTGCACTAAAAATGACCTCAGATGACTTCAGTATTAATATAACAGTAATATTGCTGCAGACTACTCAGAGTCAGGGTCCTAATCACTTTTTACACTTCAAAAGATTTTGAAACCGTTAACCCTAGTGTCTTTAAATGGTTTCAGGACTCAGGTCAAAAGATTTTTAAGCAGTTATTCTGCAAATTGTGCAGTTCGTCACACATAATCCTTAGTTCTTATTGTTGTAATGTTTTGCGCCACCATGAAGTTAATCTCAAGAGTCTACCCAGATAAAATCCTAATATTTCCAAAAGCAAAATAAAAAAAGAGGTCAAAAAGAGAGACATTACTGTAATACTTTCTCACATTGCAGCTACGGGATGGTGTCTCCTCAGGTGTGTCAGAGCAGTTATATTGCCCACACTATGTGCTCGGTCATCCGTTCATCCCATTTATAAAAGATTATAGTGAATGAGCCAGACCCTCATCCACACCAGGATTTTGATCCTCTTCTACAGCCTGTGCGGAGCTGTGGGTGGGTCAAGCAGGCTTCTGTAGGTTGTGCTGTTCAGCTTACGATGATGGATTCAGGATAGATTGGTGTGATTGGCTGGAGTGGCTGTGTGCATTAATAATGGAGGTGCTGCTGGTTGTATTTATAGAAACAGTGGAGGGTGGCGGCGCTGTGAATGATATATGACAGAACCTCCCTAACTTCTGAGCGCCCGCCTGCGAGACCGGCGTGTGAGTGGACGCCAATTTCCATGACTAACAGCTGCAAAAATAGCGTGTGGTACGTACATGTACACTGGCAGACCTTGACGCACACAAACAAACATAAACTTGCAACTTTCAGTGCTCCGTTTAGCTAAAAACCTCTTTTCCTTTCTTGTGTCTAAAGTTTTGTCTGAACAGTTATATTATATTTCGGGGTTCAATATTTGGGCCTACATGACCAAACCAGAAAAGGGATCTTATCTGCTTTTAAGAGAAAGTATTTTGATATTGACATTTTTGGGGGTTTTAATGTCTGAACGTTGTTGATTGAGAACCAATATTTTTCTCACAGGCACAATGGATGAGTATCTTTTTTTCATTATTAGCAAGGCTTATAACTTACTTCTGGTTTCCTTTCAACATAAGGTCAGTGATGTTGGCTCTTCAGACTCTGTCCAGGTGGCCGCTCTTACGTCATGCAGATTCTCCAGAGCTTTGGTAATTACAAAAGAAGACTACATAATGATGGCCATAATCATCACATTAACATTTGAAAGCAGAAAGCCTTCACACTAAGACGGGATTGATTTCATTCACATCCCTCAAATGCATTATTGCCAGATTATTGCTTTATTTTCAAATCAGCCATGGACCATTGACTGCAGCACCCTAATTGATCACAGTCTCAGAGATTAGAGCTAAGAACGAGCATCACTTGTGTCTCCATCAAAAGACATTAGAAAGCCATTTTACAGAAACAAAAATATGATTTATTAAGTTACACTAAATATGTCAGTAACATTGTTCTTGGTGCACCTCCTCAAATTGAGACGAGCCAGCTTGCAGTCTAATTGCTCTTTAAATAAAAAATGATTATGCCTGCCATTCTTGGAAACTTTTTGACACGGGTTGCACATGTTTCTTCATGCATCTCTCTCTAGATTTAATAAAATAATGTGGAATGGCACTTTATCATTTGAGTCATATTAATCATTTAGCATTGTCCTGGGAACACGCATCCCATGTTCCCTCAAGCATAATGTAGATTTGGAGTCTTGTGAAAGCTTTTCTGTTCTTTTTATTGCTTTGAATCATTTAAAATGCAAACACAATTAGGAGGTGAAGCGTGCACATGTACTGTTGAAGCCGAGGGCACAGTTTGAAGTCTTGCCATATTGATTGGCCTATATAGAATAGATTAGAACGATATAAAGACGGTTCCTTGTGTGTTGGTTTTCCCCTTTCATCCACAATTTGAACACACAAAGTCAAATTTAAGCTTCAGCTTCTTGCCGCTGTTCTCCATCTGATACTCTCCACTAAAATTAATGAGAATATCAAGGCTGCTGTCATTAACTATCAAAGGCAGAAGCTTTTAGAGGCAGTAGTTAGTGTATGCTAATGAATAACGATTAATGCACGTAGAAAACATGTACTGTAGTTGAGATAATAACTGCTCTCATCTTTCTTTAGATTTGACTATTTATATATAGGTGCTAGGCTAATGATTTTGAGTGCACTGAGAATTTGTGGAATGAATGATTTGATGTGCTCAAGCACAAGTAAAGATTTTTAATTCCATTCCACAAAAGGTTTTTATCGAGGAAAAAAGGTGCTACAGATATATTTAAAATGTTCTTCAAATTTTAAGAACCGTTCACTTAAAATTCTTTGAGGAACCTAATGATTCTTCTGCACTGCTAAACCCCTTTTGGAGCTTTTCTTTTTTAAAGAACAATGAAAGAAATGACTTTTTATTGTTTGATGGTGTCCAGAATATATAATAAAGTGGGAATCTGACCAAGAGAGTGTGCCAGAATCAGATTATACCTTTAATGTGCCATTGATGTTTTATGGTGGTCATGTCATTTTGAGGGCCAGCAGGAATATTTGTTATCGATTATGGTGAAGGTGGTTAGAAAGCTGCCCACAGAACCCAGGCAGCTTCATTTTCTCAGGAAGAGTGCTCTGATATCAGTGACATCAGCACCATGTGTAATATTGACATTGCCTTTTAAATGTCAAGTTGCTATCATTTAACCAATATGACACTTCTGCACAGGATTTTATTCTTAAATGGTGTTGAAAAAAAAAAGAAAGGTGACAAATGACAAAATGCAAAATATTAAAACATACAAAGCAATAATATTAAATTATGGTTAGTGAAGTGCATAGGGTGGAATGAATTAGTTGAGAAATAAGCAATAGAGGGTGCAAATTAAAATACACTGAAGAGTACACAGCAGTAGCTTGTATAATAGCCGACATGTCCTTTTTGTCATTCGTATTGTCAGTTTACAATATGGGGTGGTTTTAAATTGATGGTTAAAGTTTTGATACTGCGACTCAATCTGTCAAAACCCAGTGAGGAAGACGCTGTGTCACTGGTTGCTTTGGAGCCTTTAATATTAGGAAGTGACAGCAGTTTGTATAGATCTGTTTGATGGATGGCTCTACCGGTCAGAGCGTTTCTGTGTGTGTGCGTCAAGGTATGCTTTGCTACAAAATAGTTCAGTGAAGAAAGGTGCTTATAGATTCAGATCAATTATTTTCTATACATTTTCTATTTAAAATTAAATGTGCCTGTTCATATTAAAACATGATTTCTGCTATTTTCATAGTATTCTGACTAACACCAAAATTATTATTCTTGTTAAAAAAAAAAAAAAAAATGTATATATATATATATAAAATCCAGTGTGGGATTTGTGCTTCCACAGCTTTAAAAAAAAAGTTGTGAGAAAGTGTCATAATCTTTTCCATTTTTGTTTTCCGTTTCCATGTCACTGCTGTGCTCTGCACAGTTTGGCCTATGTTTGTGGAATTAAAATTTCAACATCTGGAGTGCGTGTGTGAATTGCACTCTTGCCGAGGAAGAGAGAGCATGTAGTTGTTGGAGGGCAAGCTCCAGTGATCCAGCTTCTTCCCGCCCTCTTTCTGAAATAGACACAGACACATTTTAATCCTGTGTTTGCCCATTCAAATCCCTCTGACGGCTGTATCATCGCAAAATATGTCCGTCACAAAACGCCAAGTCAGCTTGGCTTGCACCTGAGGGAGCCGTGGCAAAACAGCAGTGCGGTCTGTCAGGAAACCACAGCCTGAACTGCTGCAGTTCTGTCAAACACCATCAGCTGAAGGAAGCCCTCAGGCCACGGTGATGACACATCGTCACACAGCACTGTCTCAAACACACTAAACCGGCTTTATTTGACATGTTAATACAGCTATGATTTACCCAAGTATGTCATCATATTTTTGTGGAGGTTTAGTTTGCAGGAAAATCAGTTTGGATTGCATTTATTTTCGGTTGTACCAGTGGTGTTTTACTGGCGAGCCAATTGCTGGCTGAGAGGATTTTTTTGTTTTTAATGCTTTAAAACACGTTTATTTGTAATTCAAATACTCCAACTCAAGATCAAACAACCATAGATTTATCTCCTCAGTTTAAAGAGCTATCGCACGGAAATGATTAAAATATCAGCATTAATGAAAAAAGATTGAGCGTCGGCAAAATACACAACCACATGTTCAGCTGGCTTTAAAGGATTTAAGGGAAACACCTCAATTATGCTGCAGTTAGTGCGTGCGAAGGATTTTGAGGTTGATTCCACTAGAGATTTATTTTTCTCTTTGATTTACCTCAGACTGTCAAGACTAGTATTTTTCAATTGTTTCTTTTTCCCCTTTTGGATATAGCTGTCTGAGCTTGAATTTGTAATCCCCTAGAAACCGTTGATGCTGATTTATTGTGGGCATATGATGTATCTGATCCTTTTGTTAGCTCTTGATAGCTTATGTTATAAAGTTCTTCCTAGTTGTATAATCTGTGTCCATTAGCTCTGTTTTTAACACAAGCCTCAGTGCATTAGCTTAGAAAACCTACACGCTGACCACAACAGCTGAGTCAGTGAAGCCTTTGTGGACCGCACAGATCCAAAGCGTCCTGTTCTGTTAAAGTTCGCTTGAGGGAGTCTTTTCAGACACACAGGCAAGAAAAAGAAAGGCCAGGGGAGTTAGATTGTGTAACATCGTGTTATTTAACAAGTATAACTTTAATGCAGAATGTAAAGCAAAATAGAAATCAAATGTATTTATGCATGGTACAGTACATCCCACACTTCTGCATACTAATTACATATTCATGAGAATATGGTTATTTGAACTAGAGTCGGAATCTAGAGGTTATTTAAAAATAAAAATTGTCATCTTTTGATTATAATTATTATTATTTTATTTTTTTTACATTTTTTTCCATCATGCAAAACAAAATCTAGATATTTTGATATCTGTGTTTTCCATGCAGTGAAAGTCAATATGGAGTTACAAGTTTGGAACAGCCAGTGTTATTACTGAATTATAAGTTGCCATTTTAGAGTTTACATAATTTTGTGAATTTATTCTATTTTTTCTATATATTTTTCTATATCTTCTTATATATTCTTTTATAGCTTTTGTTTCTGTTTTTGTTTATATATATAATTTGAGTGCTTTAAATTAAATAAATAATAAAAAAAAAACATTTCTAATTGTCAAGTTTTAAAGGTGCCATAGAATGCATTGAGAGAATATTTTAAATTGTTCTCTGATATGTACATAGAAGGTATGTAGC
>JAUMHQ010057328.1:0-16386 GCA_032361165.1 Enteromius paludinosus | reverse complement strand
AAATGGATGGATGGATGGACGGATGGATGCCAGGCAGATGGATAAACAGATAAATGTACGGAGGACAGATGGATGGATGAACGGACAGATATATAGATGATACTGACTCATACAGTTGTGATGATAGAGAGAGAGACACAGATGGATGGATGGACAGACAGACAGATAGATAGAGAGACAGACACACAGATGGACTGACGGACGGATGATGGACAGAGAGATTCACAGATAGATGGACGGACGGACAGACGGATAGATAGATAGACAGACAGACACATGGACGGACGGACGGACAGACACAGACAGAAAGGATAGATAGATAGAGAGACAGACACAGATGGATGGATTGACAGACAGACAGATAGAAAGAGAGACATACACAGATGGATGGATTGACAGACAGACAGATAGAAAGAGAGACAGACACAGATGGATGGATTGACAGACAGACAGATAGAAAGAGAGACAGACACAGATGGATGGATTGACAGACAGACAGATAGAAAGAGAGACATACACAGATGGAAGGATTGACAGACAGACAGATAGAAAGAGAGACAGACACACAGATGGACGGATGGACAGACAGACAGATAGATAGACAGACAGACACACTGATGGACGGACAGATAGACAGATAAATGTTTATCTGTAGATAGATAGATGATACTGACTCATACAGTTGTGATGGTCGAGAGAGAGACAGATAAACGGATGGATGGATGGACGGACGGATGCCAAGCAGATAGATAAACAGATAAATGTACGGAGGACAGATGGATGGATGGATGGACGGATGAACGGATAGATAGATAGATAGATAGACAGATAGACAGATAGACAGATAGATAGATAGATAGATAGATAGATAGATAGATAGATAGATAGATAGATAGATAGATAGATAGATAGATAGATGATACTGACTCATATAGTTGTGGTAGAGAGATTCTTCTCTTGGTCTTCTGCAGCATGTTGGCCTGGTTCCTGAGGGTGATGCGGATGACGGATGGAGCCAATCTGCAGGGTTCTCCATCCACCTGCACAGGAATGGGCTTAAAGGTTGTCAGGGTTACCTCCTGACACTGATGAAGCCTCTCGCCATGTCCTCCAACCTGCAGCGTCGCCTGTAGACAAAGAGCATCGACATTTGGGCATTTGGGCATTCAAGGGCAAATGTAGATCAAATCCATTAAGGGACCAAATCCAAAACTCACCAGAGAGGTCATGGTGAAGCCAATCACCTCAATGAGCCCGTCGTCATGTTTCTGTGGCCCAAAGTCATTGTGCTCACTTGGGTTCCCCCATGGCGTCGTACCAGCGCAATATCTACAGAACATAATGCCCAGCTCAGTCAGGATAATCTCATTTTAATGAACTCTAGACTAGTTCCTTGTGTCTAGATTATATTTTATCCTGGAATAAACATAATTTGGAACAGCGAATCTCTTTTTATAATGAGGTTTTCAGACCAAGTTTCCAGTCGTGGTTCGATGACATGAAATTTGATGTCACATCGTTGAAATGGTCTGAATGGCAACTCAATTCCTCAATTAAAATTTTATTACGCCAAAATTAAGAGGATCTATATCAAATAGCACTCAAATCAATACACGGATGTGCATAGGTTCTCTGTTTGGCACAGTTCTGTTTCAGGTCAGTTTACCTGGGGATGTTGAGGAACAAGAGGCACTGCAGTTTCATATCCTGCACTTTACTAGTCAGGTCAGTACCATCACACTGCACAGGAAATAAGAAAATAAGATAAGAAGGCATATGAGGCAACATTGTATATATTTGTGCCATTATGTTAATGTGGTGTAATACTATTTTTACAATACACTTTGAACTTGTATGGCGTTAATCAATAGTAATGACTTTATTTGTAGTTTAGGTTATATATATGTGTGTGTGTATGTGTGTGTGTGTGTGTGTGTATATATATATAAAATACATTTGAATTATATTTGCAGTTTCAAATACATTGGTACATTTTATATAAACCTACCACAACCCTGATGTGTTTGGACAGATCTTTGGAGCTGCGCATCAAAAAGTCTGAGAAGGCTGTCTGCAGAGGAGCACATGTATTTGGCCAAATATGTTACATTTTCTACTTAGACAAATAGAATAAAAAAATCTACATGACTTTCTTGGACAGACACACTCACCCCTGCATAAAACATCTTATTGCGAAGTCGACTATTGAACCGTTCTGGTTTAGCCTCTGAGGAAACAAAAGAACGTCTTAAAAATTTTAATCCTTTCACAAACCGCAGATTTTATGTACGGTATGCAAACCTTCACTTCATAAACCAAATTCAAATAACACGAGAGAATGAGCACACCTCGGGATTCGTGAAACTCCAAGGTCACGTGTGCATCAAATCCGAGGCTGAAGTAATTGTTGAAGACGTCAATGGGAAGCTGAAATAGACATGGAGAACTCATTAGATCCCCATTACCATTCATTTCAACACAAGAGTTTATAAAAACCCTTTACACCCTCGTTCTTGCTTGACTTTGTGGTGAAGCCAGAAGGATGGTGTTCTTCTGCTAAAGTCTAGCACCCTCTACTGGTGTCAGCTAACCTTGTCGGTCTGGTGTTCGTCTCTCTCCTCCTCGCTGGCCTCTAAATTGGGCTCCACGCTCAGATTCCATCGGTCCAGTTGGACGATGTTGCCGTCTTCAACATGGGACAAGATCTTAGACACTGGTTCATCTGTGTAGCCCTGAAAGTCAACAAGTTCACAAAATAGTGGGGATATTTTATTTTGTTATGGCACGTTAATAATGTTTCAGCAGTAAAAATTGCACTTAAACCACAAACCTCATGCTGTAAAACAAAACTTGTAATTATATTAAAATACAAGAGCTGAAGCTGAAACTTCATCTTATATTTGAATGCCCAATGTACTGACTAAGCTTTATTAGAACATTACAAGAGTATAGGTTCGTACCCCGCCCCAGTTAAGAGTCCTGGCCAGGTCATTTCCTGTCCCGAGGGGAAGCACGGCCACGGCTGGTTGAGGGTTCAACTGGAGCTCATCCAGCACTGAGAGAATCCAGCCAACCTGTTCAAACAAAGCATAGAAATTACATGATGGACCCCATGAACTTCCTAAACTGAGGGTCAGCATGATGAAATTCACTTATATTTAATATCTGAGAGACTGGCTCGGATCAGTTAGTGTCATTTTAGTAGTGGTGTGTGATTCCTAATACATTTCAATTTGACTTGAATCAGTTTCAAGTTGAGCATGTCCAGCACATTGTGCTGTTGTCGAATTTGCATACTGTGCACATACTGAAACAGTATGAGCAGAAATGATATTACCCACCATCCGGTTTCATCTAGATAAGAGCACAGATATTTGACTAACCGTTCCGTCGCCGCCACAAACGAGGACACGCAGGTTGGGGACTTTGCTGTACATTTCTAACCTTAAAAAGAGGAACAGAAAGTGTAAGAGAACACGCTCAAAGTGCAGAAAGAAAGAAAGTAGGACCTATCACCTCTTACCCCTCTCTCGGGCCTCCCTGAGTGAGGTCGAACACTTGCCGGGGGTTCAGGTACCACATCAAAGAGCGGATGATTTTCGCTCCCTTTATAGAAAAGAATAAGAAGTGCTATTATGCGGCTGTAAAATAATGTTTCTAAGCGCTAGGAACGTTGAGTGTCGCTTCTGACCTGGTTCCCACCACTCTTCGGATTGACAAACACTAGAAGAGGCTTCATAAGCTGAGAAGGAATCGGTCGCACAATAAAGTTTTTCCATTTGCCATCCTGCAGGGAATGAAATATTGAAATCCTGTTATCAGGATATCAGTTTTATTCACCAAGGTTCAAAGGTTCAGCTGTGTTTGTTACCTCTGTGGCTTTCTTGGAGGGCTTGACCTTCAGGGATGTTTTCTTCTTTCTTTTACTGCTCTTCAATGATGCCTGTATAATAGGGACAGTTTATAGGCATCTTTGTAGACACACTTTTTTGTTTACATTTACATCAATGCAGGTGACCTCCTTTCACCACTCTAAAACACTGCATCATAAAATTGCATCACAATTTAAAAATGCATTTGCAAGATATACATATATAATATTCAAAGCTTTTAAGCAGGTATGATTTTTTAATTTCTGTTAGTTCAAGAAAACAGTGGATATAACACTAATATTTTGTGTAAACCCCATTTTCTTCAGGTCAGATGGTACCTGCTGTCTGCGGACTCTGATGATCCAGGTTGGAGGGATGATCACAGCCGCGTGAGCTCCAAGAGAACACGTCTCATCGATTTTCTGCAGCATGAAGCAGGTCACCTTGTTGTGATACTGTAAGACACATAGCAGAGCGCATTGATTGATGTTTATGCACTACCACATTTAAACATTTAAAATGGCTTTCTTATATTTTAATATACTTTGAAATGCAACTTATTCCCGAGTCAGCACAACTAACGTTTCAGGAGCCATTATCTTCAGTCACAAACAGAAATCATTCTAATATGCTAAAACATTTCAGTTAGGGTTGTTTGATATTTATGTGAAAACCATAATGAAGAAAAAATCTTTTAATAATGCACTCTTGCTAAATAAAACATTTATTTCTTAAAAATAAATAAATAAATTTTTCTGAGCCCAAACTTTTGAACTTTTGTCAGATGTGCAACACTTACTGCTTGCTTACACCATGAGCAGCTGATGGCCACGATATCTTTACTGTGAAAGGTGAATTTCTGCTGGAAACCCTGAGGAAAGATTGAAATTAGGCCATGAATACTTTCTGGATGATTACATGTTTCATATTTTATGAGTCTTATACCGACCTTTCCACATTGCCTGCATTTTCCATCTTGCCGTCTCCTATGGACCCAGTGATGTCTCATGTTTGGAGTCTAAAACACAAACCAGCTCAGTTGTTTAACAAAACTAAATTTTAAAGCTCATTTTAAGGAACAGAAAGTCTTACCTCTCTGACATTTCTCATCCCTGGATCTTTAAATGATGGCTTACATCTGAAGTTAATCTGTGGGGAACAATACATTTGAAAATTGAAATAAAAAGTCCAAAACATTGTATATTTTTCAGCTTTACAACAATCATCTAACCTTCTCCAGCTGATCCATGCATACAGTGTGAACAGCTATTTTGCAGGATGCACATTTGTGCCGAGGAAGAGATTTTTGCTGAGAAAACGAAATAAATCACAACAATTGGCAATTTAGTAATACATCTGAATTTTTGCTGATCACATCTAACCAGTAGAGGGAGCTCTCGCGCATGGATTTTAAAAAAAAATCTTTTTTTATGCAAAAGAAGCGACACTACTGCAACTAACTATTCATTTTGCTGTTGCTCGTTTTGAGAATAAAAATATGAGTCATTTACCAGTGACTTTGCAAAACAATACGTCTCTCCAACGTAACAGAAATCTCCTGACGGACTGGTCTCAAACCACACGTGTTGACCAAACTGGGCATTTTCCTGTGAAAGTAAGTTAAACAGAAGTTACAGAGATTACTGTGTCAGGCTTTGGAGTTTCCTGCTAACTGCTATTGAGATAAATGAAAATGCTAACAGTTTTGAATGCTAATTTGTTAGTTGGACGATAAATGAGGTAACTCACGGTCCAATCCACGGTGCTGCAGATCTCTTTGTTGGGTTCACTTTTGGCTGGAATTATGGCGCCGGATTGGGCAGCGTTATCCTGCACACCAGCCTTAGCAATGGCTTTCCTGACAAAAACAATGACAGTGACATTAAACAGACTGTCTGTGTCCATCATATCATAAGTCAATTAGATTTAGAACACTGATCATCCTTATAGGATGGCATCTTCCCACCTGGAATGCCGTGGAGTTTCTTTGAATTGCATTTGTTTAATTCCTTATCAATCATAAGGCATTTTTAATAGCCACCAAAAATGAGAATTTTAGAGCATGGCTTGGAAATCTGTAGGTTTTTCTGCTTTCAATCTGCTTTCAGTACTTTTAGCTTACCAAATTTGCAAGATGCAGCACTGTATGAAACAACAAAATGAAAATTGTCTGGACTCTGTAACTTTATTTTGAATGAATGAATGATGCATTTATATAGCCCTTTTTACTGTGCATTGCCATACACCCAAAGCGATCATGTGTGGGGGGGGGTCTCTCCTCAACCACAGGACAACGGCGCCAGTGCGCTCACCACACACCAGCTACAGGTGGACAGGAGAGAGAGAGAGAGAGATACAGCCAATCAATGGATGGGTATTATTGGGAGGCCATGATAGACAAGGGAGAGTGGGAATTTGGCCAGGACACCGGGGTTACACCCCTACTCTTTACGATGAGTGTCATGGGATTTTTTTAATGACCACAGAGTCAGGACCTCGGTTTAACGTCTTATCGGAAAGACGGTGCTCTTTTAACAGTATAGTGTCCCCGTCACTGTACTGGGGCATTAGGACCCACACAGACCACAAGGCCCCCCCTGCTGGCCTTTCTAACACTTCTACCAACAGCAACCTAGTTTTCCTAGGAGGTCTCCCATCCAGGTACTGACCAGGCTCAGCCCTGCTTAGCTTCAGTGGGCAATCAGGCTTGGGCTGCAGGGTGATATGGCTGTGGCATCTATATAGTGTGCCATCTGAACATTAACGTTCTTGCTAAATGTTAACACAATAGACAAGCGCAGAAACAGCCGTACCTACAGTAACTCGGATGCAATTATGGCTGTGACAAGACAGTTATGACGTTTATGCAATGAAAACACAGCAAATGCATTTCTATAGGCAAATATTACCTTTAGCTTTGGGTGGGGCATTTCCAAGGTTTTTTTTTTTGTAATCCTTTTGTAATCAAAACCTTGCTCACCCTGACCTTTTTGTCCTAATCCCTACAGAGTGAATCAGTAAAGCTTAGCAACCTGTTGATGAGAAGCCCACTGGGTGATCAGTAACGTTGATGAGTCACATTACCTCGCTATGGTAGCAGCTGTGCTAATGAGTGAGCGCCATGGTGCTCGTATCCACAGGATGGAGAATGAGAAGGTCAATGCAATGAAAAGCTGCATTGCAACTGCTTTTTCTTGCATTCAATCTAAATGTTTGAATGCTTGAGAAATTACTAAAGATATTGACTTGAAAGTGCTGAGCGAAGATTCACTTATATTGCAAGTCATAGTTCCTAATCTAAGAACATATACATTACGGTATATTTATTTGATCTTCTCTAAAAATAATAACTATTCAGAGACTTCATATTGACAGCAGTTTGCCAAGAGTTTGAAGCAGAGGTCAGCTTCATCCAGTTGTGCAATGACATGATGCAGCAACTGTCAAGCAACTTGGTGACTTCCAGCTCATTGTGAATGCATATTTAATGCTACAAGCCTAAAGAAACTGACTTCAACAAATATTAAAAGCTTCTTGCAAAGGTTTGGTAAAGCGTTCCTCAAATCTGAAATCTCAAGCCTGTAATTTTTTAGCAACACTAAAGACATTGATTAGCTTATTCAGGTGTCTTTGATTAGAGTTGGTGCTAAACCCCATAGGGCCTTGGCCCTCAAGGGCCAGATATATGGAACCTTGGCCTAGGTCATTATCAGTTTCTTTGGCTGCATCCGAAAGCAAAAAATGCTACTTACGCAGGTAGCATGCACTCTCAAGACAAAAAAAATTTAAAAAACGGCCACAGAGACAGTAAGCTTTCAAAAGGGACTAGGTACTAATATGTTTTTACAGGTACTAATATATGATGCTTTACTAACAAATTAGTTGAATGATTAACCAGCTGCCTCCAATCATTCTATCATCCGATTACCCTATCAGAGGTAAGAATCTTCCCCTTAATTATCACTGACTTCCACTCCTTAGCATCTTCGTTCTTTGCATCTCTCTGCCACCCCTTACTCCTCCTTGACTAGGGACTAGGTGTCGGGTTGCCGCCAGAGGAGTTTTGGTTCCTTGCCACCGTCGCCTTTTGGCTTGCTTAGTCGAGAACACTTGGTTTCTAGCAACCTTAGCCCATCTCACTTCCTCCCAGGGGGCACGCAGGGATCAGGCTGTACATCGAGCTTTGCCCAGCCCTCGCCTACTAGGGGTTAAATCCTTAGGTCTCGGTACTCCCCGGACAGTACGCCAAACATGCCTATAATCTGGTTATAATGAGGAAGTGGGAACTTGTGAAGTACCGTTTAGATGTAAATATTATATAATGTACTTTTTAGCTTTTGTACCCTAGGGTATGGCCCCAGCTTTGTACCTGTGTTGAGGTTGGAATGCAAGAATGCAAATCTGAATAGTGCCACTCTTGTGTGTCTGATTCTATCACACACTCTTCACCAAAGTTTGCTCTGTTTTGTTTACATTTCCTTAGAAGATAGTCCATAATCAGTTCCGGAAGTTACCTTCAGACACAAATGCAATTATTTGACTGACTTGAAGGCAATAAGTCTGTTTTCTAACAAAGCCTTTGTCTTGTTCTTACATTTCATGAAACCCTACATCTAATTTACTAGCACGGCAAGAAATAATAACAACAAGACACAACAACGGAAAGGTTTTACATACGATAAGAATCCACTCCAAGATTCCAGCCTGGGATCGTAATAAGCTCCCAGGAGAGGATTGAGAGTAGCATGACCCCTGTAGCAGGTAGAGTTTCTTCGGTTAGGAAGCGGCAGGCCTCTTCCTGGCCAGGGGCTTCCCGCTTTCGAGATGGTGGAGACCCGCCGGCGGCGCCTCCTCTGGCTACTGCGGCAGTAGCGGACGTGCGGACCTGGCTCTGTGAAGCCGTAATGTGACGAGTTCCTCCGGAGGCAGCGGGGAACTCGGATCAGCGGGTGGGCCTGGACACGCTCTGCCACTACAGCCAGAGGAAGGCATTCCCGCTGGCACAAGACAGCGGACTCTTTGATCTCCCAGTCTGACAAATCTGCCTCTTCTAGGAACTCCTTGCGCAGCCCCGAGTGATGGCTCTCCTCTGAGTGCCCACTGGAGTCCTCACTATCACTGTCGCCTCCTGAGAGAAGCACATCCGTGTGACTCCTGAACTTCGAGCTGCTTCCCTTGAGTTCCACTTGCCCTGGTAATGGACTTTGGGTCTCCTCATCCTCTTCCTCCTCTTCCGTCATCTGAATTAAGCTGGCCAGCAGCATGGACGGGCCCAAGAGGTGTGTGTCTATATTGCGGAGCTTGCCCACTTTCTTCCGTTGTACGGCAAAGCGAGGATTGGCCTTCGGGGTGGTGGTGCTGGAGCGCCGTCTACCACTGCTTTTCTGAACCGGTTGGCTGCTAGTGAGTCGAGGTAAAGCCTGAAGTTGGACACTGGATCGGCGACGCTGGGCTAATGCAGTGGAAGGAAGACCTACGCTGGAGCGTCGACGGGCACGGCTGGCTGGCACTGCAATGCTTGGCCTCCTGTTTCGACAGGATTCAGGTACATGGCTGTCTTGAACAGCTTCTCCTGCTTCTTTCCTCTTAAAATGCCGGCGGAAAAAAGTGTCCATGGTGACTGGAAGAATACAGTTCTTTTTCTAAAGTTCCCTCTGAGGCTGTTGATTGAAAATGTAGCCGGTCAACATAGATTAACCATTTTAGCGCTAATTCCTAAAACTACTGAAAGCTTGTTACATTGACCTCCACTGACCAAGGTTTACACCTAATCCTTAAAATGGAGATAATCTACCTTGACCCAACACATGCCAGTGCTTTCAGAAACCGTCAAATGTGATATTATATCATTATATTAAGAAAACACAACATATCCTCATCAACAACAGACTTCACGACTGAGATGCTATATATGCTATGATTAGCAGATCTGGTCTACCAAGTATGTGCTTTTGGTTAAAATTCCTAATGTACAGTAAGTTTCTCTTTTTAGAAGGGACGTCTATACTTTTTCTTATACTGGTTATTAACATTATTACAAATGTGTAAACCTAACTCCGCCTGTCCTGCACAGATTTTCCTGGGGTTTATGTTAGGACAATTTGCCTTCCAAATTGCGTTAACACTTGCAAAGCCAGGTGACTTCAAAGGACCATTGTGAGTCCACAGGTGATGACATCATGTCATAATGACGTGAAAGGCACTCAAGGAAATGAAGCTCTGCTCAGCTCATGAACGCCCTGATTATCACACGGGGATGTCCAGGGCAGATTATAAGGGCTTTCTGACCCTTCGGTAGTGACTGCTTGTACTAATTATAGCAACGTAACTAGCCTATCTTATTTAGAGACGGATATGACCTAGACACAACTCTGAGGGTAAGGAATGATACTATACTAGTATTTTGTAGCAATATTTACGGTAAGCATGGTATTGTTTTACAGCAGAGGTGGCCAAACATTACAGTACAAAAATTACCTAAAACAGGTAATTGCAAATTGCACTAAAATATATTTTCTCTGCAACAAACACTTGTATGTAGAAAAAAAAAAAACAGTTCTTGTTCTCTAGGAAGTGACATTCAACCGAGACCAATTACTGTCAGGGTCATCTCCAGCAATGGTATGTAATTAGTGAAGTGGGTTCATTTAGCACCAAAATATGCACTTAAACCCAGAGTTTGATTAGCTCCATCTAAACTGAAGATGGACAATAAAAAAGATGAATAGTAATACCATGTGATTGTTTGTCAATGATTACATGTAGATTAGTGGTTATAATAATTCTGACCTATATTCCAATCCTTTAATTGTTAATATTTGTACATTGCAATGTATACAAATGTTGCAATATATTTAATGATTACATATATTAAATACAGTGTGTATACACACACACACACACACACACTCATACTTGTGGTTTACGGGGACTCTCCATAGGCGTAATGGTTTTTATACTGTACAAACTGTATTTGATATTGTCCTACACTGACACTACACCTAAAGCTACCCCCTTACTGTGTACAGTTTTTGAATTTCATCAAACACTGTTTAGTATGTTTTCTAAGCCTTTAACGAGACACAAGAAGTTTCCTCATAAACCATGTTTACGTTGTAGTACCCATGTCATTATACACATTTGTGCCCTCGTAAACCACAAATCCCTACATACACATATATATATATATATATATTTTTTTTTTTTTTGCATGTCTCAGTATATATATATTGCAATATACGTAATGTTATAATAATGATAATAACAACGTTACTATATTTTCAGTAATATTTATAAGAAATACATGTTTTTTAAATCTAAAATGTTTTGTTTATATTTTAATACTATTTCTCAGTATAATTAAAAATTTATATTTTTAAACAGATTTACATTACACAAAGCTTTGTGCATGTAAAAAGATAAATATTCATAACAGTACTTTAATATAAGAACAACAACTGGTCCAAAACTCACTGCTAAATGTCCCCATACTGTACAGTACAAACACATACAAAACCTCCCTAAACACTATGTTCTAAAGCCTAACTCTGCATTTCTGTCTAGATATGAGTCAACAACAACAACAACATAAAACATATAATACGACCTGAGAATTTAGCTCCCTGGCTCCTTCCCTGACCGTCTCCTCACAGTGAACTGACAGAGAAAGTCCAAGAGATGAACAGGTGAGACAGCCTTCCCCCACGAGCCCGCGCACACACACAGATTAACTACACACAACCCAAGCCTACAGGAAGAGAAGCCCCACATCCACCCACAAACAACACAGCTCACTGGGAAGCAGCAGCACACATCACAGAGGAAAGAGCCATCGACTAGGCAGGAGGTAACAGTAGGAGGGAATGCAGGGTGCATCGAAGCCTCCGGTTTAAAATAATGACCAATTATCAGCTTAACACTGGGAGTTTGTGCGAGACTTTGTACTTGAGCCCAAGCGTCTGCACTTCCTAGATCATGTTTCTGGCGCGTATGGGGCTGACAACAGGTGCTTTAGAAGAACACAATTAATGATTTTATGATAATTATCTCCACAGCGAACACTGTGCAAAGCCGCTTCTGCTTTTGAACAGACCGTTATGCATATTGCTTAAGAAAAAGAGGACATAGCACTAATTCTGGCGCAGAACAACCCGCGACATGCAACACCCACAGCTGTGAAGATGATCTGAGCAGTTTGAGCCACGAGAGCAGCATCAGGTTTAAACAGCACGTAGGGGTTTTAACCATTAATTTAACAAACATAAAGATGACGGCTTTAGTGAGGACACCTTCTGTCTATTCACGTCTCCTAATAGGACGACAAGGCGATGCCACTCCACCCCAAAAGCACAATGAGTTTCATTTCCATTTCAAGGTCCCCGTGCTTTTGCATTATGGATCAGCGGGTGAGGAGTGAATGCGCTTGAATATCAATTTGGTAACCTATAACGAACATGGTAGTTTGGATACGCTGGGGGTTCAAGCTTTAAATACTGAGCATTAATGTGAGCCACTTGATCGTGCTCCTTGTTCTTCGGGGCACTTCTGTGCGTGACGGATGTGGACAGAGCTGGAGACTCCGTGTGGAAGTAATTACTGTCTTTTAAGTGATGGGGGGAAAGAGATGTGCTGGCTGTTACCATGGAGTGGGACATCATGGCAACCAAACCTGCTTAGCTGTTCTTTAGTCACTGTGAACTTCGCTGGATATAGAAACACACCCCAGCTTTACATTAATCATGTACTAATTAGTTTATTAACTGACACCCTTTTGAAAGGGTACACTTTAAGTACTAATATGTTCCTTTTAAGGTATTAATATGGACATTTTAGAGGTAAAGATGTACTTTTTTTAGCTTTTATACCTTAGGGCCCTGTCCCAGTGACAGCTTAGTTTGTACCTTTGGCTACGTTTGAAATGATAATCAAAATTAATGATCTTAATTCATCAGTACACATCAATGACAATCACATCAAGCTTGTATTTTTTTATCTACTTTTTCTAGGCCACAAATTGTCCTATGGTGAGTCCTACTTCCTTTTTTTTTTTTTTTTTTTTTTAAGACATTTTATACATAAAGGATGATTTAAATTGGTGAAATTTTATATTAAAGACATTTACATTCAGAAAATGAATTATTGTTATTTTGATGCTTTCTACAAAATGTTTTCTATTTATTAGGTAAGCCTGAAAATGCAACAAAAATATTATACAAGAATATAATATAATATTTCTATAATAAATGTTTCTTTAGCACTAAATAAGCATATTGTAATGATTTTTGAAGGATCATTGAAGACTGGAGTAATGATGCTTAAAATTCAGTTTGCATCACAGGAATAAATTACATTTTAAAATAGGTAACAGTTATTAAATTGTCAGATTTTACAATAATCCTTTTTTTACTGATCAAATACACGCAGCCTTTGTTAAGCATAATAGACTTTCCAAAACAACTTAAAGACTATCAGTTGATTTTTTTTTTTTTTTTTTGCAGGATAATCAGGCTAACTCTGTAACAATTAGGCTCTATTATCATTGTATTAGATATATTTGTCATACGAATAGAGAAACAGAATTTTAGGTGCACACAAATTCAGAATTGAGCTATTTACTTTCTTAATTCACATGCTCTCAATGCCTCTGATTCTTCGGTTTACATAATTTCAAACAACTCCCTCATATTTTTCCCCTGGATAAACATCGCAAAGAGGAAAAGGATGGCAATGCCACCACCTGCTGGATAGGAAACACTGAGACCATCCACTAAAGGTGTTCTATTCACATCAGATCTATATTTTTTAATTCAATTCTACAAATATTAATTGAATTTAGACAAATTAATTTGTTCAAATGTTATGTTTTGTTTCTTTACATTGTGTTGACCATTTGTAGTTTTGTTTATTTATTTATTTGTATTTTTGGCCTATATATATATACATTATGTAATGCATCACTATTATTATATAAGAAACTAGTATATATCTTAAGGATTCTGCAATGGGGTAGGTGAATGTATGATAACAGCTGTATGTAAACAATGATCACACACATATTGACAAAGGATGTTTACAGAATGTCATCTGCTTTTGCAACATTTTGTAAATGCAAACATGTCAAGATCCCCAGCATCCCACTGACGATCACGTGCACGACTATCCCTGATTTTGTCACATCCCTAGTTCCACTCCATGGTTGAAATCAAAATAAGATTGCAATCGCTCCACCACAAATGGTCAAACCACAGTCACATTGAATCTCGCAAGAGTGTGCTTCGTGAGCAGGAAGACATCATTTACCGGGTGCTTTCTGCACTGTACATGTTTTTGCATGGCAGCATTACGGTGGTTATTTTTAGAGCCTGTTTCAAATTCCAGAGATTCACAGAATTCATAAGAGCTGCTCCATTATAAGGGAAAATAACATTAATTCTCACTGAAATTTCACAATTCTTAATTTTGATACCACAAAATCCTCAAATGTTGTAAAGTAAACAGCAAACAAAGAAGCAAATTACTATCAATAGGACACAAGTAGGCCTACAGAAACCTAAATAGCCTAATCTAATGTAAGTTTTTGTTTTGTTTTGTTTAGAGTATCATACAGTGACTTTAAAACCCACTGCATTGATCCAGTATACCGATACAATTTACATGAATACACTTCAGATACAACATTTTTACCATTTAGGCGGATACCCAAAGCCCTATATAGCTATATTTTGGTTTCCCTCAGTCTCAGAGCGTGCACGAATAAAGGCAAGTGAGGAAGTGTGTAAGTACTCCTTCACGGCCTAATACGCTTTTAATAACCCCTTTTCGTTTTACGATAGTCACTTAAATGATTTGACTGATATGGACATTAATTATGAGCTTTTATGGTGCGCCAGAAGCGTCCCGCTGTAGAGCAGAGGAATGCGGCAGTATAATAGTTTTTTATCTTGATTGTCGCGCTTTCACAATCGTTGATAGCTGAAATTATAAGTAAAATTCAATAAGTCACATGTTAAGCCCTTCCCGCATTTCACCACCAGACCAGCGGCTTCGGACGATTGAATGGGTCGTTATCAGTCGTTATCAGCCCATTCATATGGGTCAGAAGGGACCTGCTGCACATACTGGTAAAACTAAAAATGAAATTAATTATTGTAGCGATTAGATTGTGTTTAATTAACGTCGACACCTACCCCAACCCTAAACCTACCCTTTACTATGATACAAAAACAGTATTATTGTGTAAAAAAAAAAAACGTTTGATTGATGTGCGCATGCCCAGTAGTCCTATGGATGATAACAGCCTTCTAAGCCTACCAGTAGGCGCAGTAGGCCCCTTCTGGCCCATATGGCCCATTCAATCGAGTGATAGCATCCGAAGCGGGTGACCAGACCCAGGGCCTGTTCACACCTAGAACAACTACAATGATACAGTTTTAAAAAAAGTTCTAACTGTAAAACAATAGCAGGATCCCTACCACAAATAGGCTATAACAACACTTACCCCGAGGAACGATTGTTGGAAATCACCACCAAAATGTTTTTTTTAAGCAGATGAATGATTCACATTCATCTTTAAAGGGTATAGGAGTCAAATGACACAATTGCAATACACACTTGTAATAAAGTTATTTTGAGTTGGTGTGAAAACTCATATACTGTAGTTAGCATTATAGCAATTGTTGGTGTGAACTGGCCTTCACACTCGCCTTATTCAATGCTGGTTCTACACAGAAAAAAAAAAAACATCCACACACACTCATTCACTTTCACCCACATACTCCTAGAGATCTCCATTAGCCCACCCTGAGACTCTGACCCTGATCCATACTTAGCTTCAGCAGAGAATGAGACTTTAAAGATAGCAACAGAAATGGGCCTGTTCCTCCACGGGGCGGAACAGTGAAGCTATGCAAATGAAGTCGTGCGAGAAGGGCCACGGGGTGTAAGAGTGTTCAAGGAAACCTGTGTCTACCAGTGACCTGAAAAAAGCATTTCTTTGATGCAATCAGCACATTTAACGGCTGTTTGGATGCGCAGGTCTTCCTGGCCCTGAGGAATCTGGTCTGAACTCTCTGTACCACAGTGATACACAACCTGTGTGCCTCAGGTGTCCTAGCCGTGTATGGCATTATCAGATTACACACATCAACACAGCCGCGAACAGGTGCCTCATCAGCACAGAGAACAGGTGGAGTACAAATACACACACAAGCACACACACATCTTGAAGGACCAGGGACTGGATGATGGAGAAATGGTCATTTATTTGGGAAAATGAACAGCATAATGTTTCTATGTTTGACTGATTTCAATCATTTTAAAATCAGTATTTGAATTATTTTATTGAAGCTCTATACCTCTTGTGCATTTATATGGTTAAAAATATTTACTAAAAAATTATAACTTAACACTCACATTTGTGTGTCTTTATATATATAAATAAGAAATGTACACAATATTAATAAATATTAACATTTCAGATACAATTAAGTGTAATCATTGTTCAGCAGCACTAATA
>JAUMHQ010056863.1:0-16477 GCA_032361165.1 Enteromius paludinosus | reverse complement strand
TTTCCTCACGCTTGAATCTCGATTTGCGCCTTTACAAATCTTTTCTTGCGCTTGCAAATGTAATGTACGCTTGCAATGTTATGTACACTTGCACAACACGTACTCTTCACATGCAAATCTTTATGGCATTAATTTATCTCCATAGTAATCACTCTTCTTTCTCCCGTTCTCTCTCACAGACACACACTCGCACGCACACGCGGAGACGGGACAAAGAACAAAACGGGAGGGGCGGGAGTGCCCAACATGTCCCTATGTTCAATTATAAATTGTTATGAGGGATTATTAATAGAATGTATTAACCCAATTACCCACTTTATTTTAATTTTCTCATTATTATACAAAATCTATGGCGCTTACTGTCCGCTGACTGTCCTCCCACAGTTAAAACAGTTTGTCCACAGAGAAGGGCTCAATCATTCATATGCTTTTAAATGAATAAAATGTTTTTGAGTGATGAAAAGCATGCTTTTTTGTTTTACGAAAAGCAACACTTAATAATATCTCAAATCAAAGCAATAATGATTCATGAGGTTTCATTAAACATTCATCAAAAATGTAATAAAATCAGGTAATATCAGGGGCAGCTGTCATTCTAAAGGACCCCTCACCACAGTCCTCCTCTGCAGAGTACATCACTGTCAGGCTCTGTAAGCTTTATAGTTTTAGAATATATTAAATTCTTATGTTAATTCTTATTTCCTGTGTCACAACCATATGTCAACACCATCTTCCAATTTAAAAAAAATGCACATTTTAGCAGTATTTTAGTCTAAGTGTGTGCCTTTTAAAAATCAACCTTTTAACTTTTTGTATTCACGTATACTTTGTTCTTATATTTTTTACAAACTAACTGAACAAGCTTATTGTGTACTGCTGTTCAGAATAACAACAATTACTGTAATAACAGCAATAATTAATGTTTTTGCATTATTGAACGGGCTAGGTTTAGGTGTAGACCTTAATAAAACAGAATCTGATGATTTATTGATGATTTAAAACTGATTTATTGTTATATTTTGTTTCCCTTCTAGCCACAACTGCTGATTGTGACTGCTTTGAAAGATACCGGCTGGCAGGAAATCCAACCCTGTAACAAGTTAGCTTTCATCTTCTATACACAACTTCCGCATTCTTCACACTTTATTAATCCGGCTGATACAGGCGAGAGATTTGGAAACAGTTTGTTCTGTTTGAATAATCCTTGTGTCAAGCACAAAAACATACCAGTGACAGGTAGGCAAGCATCAAATATGCATATTGTGTTTAATGCAAGCAAAACATTTGTACAAGATTATATATACTGTATATTATATAATATTATATGTATGGAGTAAAACTTTGGCTTTATTGTTTTTTTATGCATGGTTAGTAAGTTTTGTGAAAATGGAAGTAGCTGAAATAAGGCCATGAAACACATAGTCCTGCGCAGTACTGTGAGTAACCAGTCTATTGGGCTATAATATTTACATGTTTTGTGACTGGAAGCCTGTATGCGAGGGAGTGATAATGGCAAAAAATATTCAGTGATTCTCACCTAAAGAGACAAAGACCCCTCCCCTAATCAGAGGCGTCTTAGTTGGGTGAAAAGTGGGATTAAATTACCAGGGCCCCAAGTGGTGGGAGGGAAATTTTATTTTCCTTTAAATATCATTTTAAGATCAATAAATGTTGTTAACTAATGTAAATGCTAATACTTAAGGTAAATGCATCAGTTGATTCAGTTGAATGGTGTCGTAGGTAGTTGTGAAGCTTACGGGGCCCATGGCCATTACTTGTGCATAGGGCCCAGATTTTGGTGCCATGCCCCTGCCCCTAATGGCCCATTAATGACTGTCACTGAGGCAGCAGGTAAGAAAGAATGTGAGGAGATGTGAGAAAAAACTGTTTTTTTATTTTATTTTATTCACAACACAGTATAATTAAAATGTACATAATGAAGGTCAAAGACACATTATTTAGCACACTGATCTAACTACAGAGATGTGAACAGACTTTGACTCAATCCTGAAAACAGATTCTGTTCAACAAGTGAAACCTCTACATAATACCTGATATTTAAGTGTTTGCTGCTTCTTTCAAAAAAAAAAAACCAAAAGCTTGTTTTACCAGAGAATATCAGTGTAGGCAAATGATTATCATGTCTATTGTGTGCGCGGCGTGGTCGTATTAAGAGATAATTAAGGAGAAGCGAAAGACTGGACATCGCGCTGGTTTCATATGATTTACTTTACCATTGAATATTTGTTTTCGATTAGACTGTCTTAGTGTAATAGTAGACACATATCAAGCTTTCTACAGATATAACTAAGATAAGATATTTCTAAGATATAACAACGCAGCAGGCAGCGCACCCTGTTTGTTTTTCTAACTGTATTTTCTAAATGCACAAAGTTGTGTTGTTATTATATGTGTATACAAATTAAAGTAGACCCTTCACAGATTCGATTGATGTATTGCTCTTATCTGTACGATCAAAACTCCATGTGTAATTTAAATTCTTATTGGCGTCATCAGAAGAAGACGCCTCAAAACGCATATATGCGTTTACCGACCCCAGGGGGTTAAAACATACAAATGGCTGTGTATTTTTTGGTTGCATTTTTATCCTTTTGTCAATAAGCAATTTAGATTTTTAGAACCCCCTAAACCTACCCCAAACCTAAACCTACCCATTTTATAGAAAATATGCATTACTATCATTTTATCAATAAGCGATTGAGTTTTTTAGACCCCTTAACCTACCCCCAAACCTAAACTTACCTTTTTTTATGAATATAAAAGGATATAAATGCGAAAATAAAAATGTTTGCAACAACATAGCATTTAAAAACATTTTTCGCTAATCCCACTGCTACCTCTAAACTTATTCAGTATAAGAAAAACATGACAGACAAATAAATGGAATTAAAATGCGATTATCCTGCCTTGTATCACTTGTTGCGTTTTTGGTGTATTCACAGAATGTCAGAGAAAACCCCAAATGCGGTCCATGGCACGTAGACATTAAATGATGTAAAGTTTAAATTATTGCAGAAATTTTATTTATTTTAAGGGCTCAAAATGAAGTCTTGTTTAACATTATGAAGCCTATGTTTGTAAATGCAGCGGAAATCTCACAGGACAGAATGAAATGTTATCATTTCATATTAAGAAAACAGTTTAATAATGCAGCAAACAAGGTAATTGATATTACAACTAAATTAACACAAAACTAATACAATTAATGCCGCGATTTCAGTATTCATCAGGATCATTTTAGGAGTAGTCAATTTTGTATGTTCAAAAGATGAAAAAACCTAAGAATTTGTACGTTTTGATGCTGAAAATATGTCAGTATTGTAAGTTTTAGTGCCTGTAAAAACCTTATGTAAATGTATGTTTTATCGAACAAAAATGTACGTAAAATGCATACGAATTATCACAAGATCACGTTGCAGCAGTGAGAGGTTTCTGGAGAGACAACGGGTCTACCTGAGCAGTTCCAAATCAGCTGAACTATTGAACATTAACAGCCAATCACTGTCATAATAAAGCTTGGAAGATATTATTAAAAATAGCTCTGAATGTATTCACCTGAAAGAAGGAAGTCATATACACCTAGGGTGGCTTGACGGTGAGTAAATTATGGGGTAATTTTCATTTTTGGATTATCTCTTTCATAGACGAAATAACTCAGTTGCAGTTTGAGTTAGAGAAAAACATGATTTTTAAAAAATGGTTAAAAACAGAGTTATCTGTTTTTGCTCATTTCTTTCTGGAAGTTGATTACTTTGCACACATTGAGATGACAAAATGTATTTATTTCTCAATAAAAAGGTGTGTAAAATTCAAAATAATATCTTTAATGTCTATTTTTTCCATTTATGTGATAAAGAATACCTTCATACATTGCTGATAATAATGTTTTTGAAACAGAACTTTGTATGTTGCATTATATATTAATCTGCACGCTAAAAATACAGTATATCATGTTGCACTACAGAGTCAGCGCCCAAATGGACCCGTTAGATTTTAAAACAAGTGAAGAGTTGCTGCTTTTCTTACACCGGAAAAAGACAGAGATTTCCTGCATAGAACAACCACACAGACTTCTCACTCAACTTCGTGACCACGATCTGGTGCCAGAGAAACTTTTTGAGGTAGAAGCACTTTCATTCCACCTTTATATGTGACCCTGGACCATGAAACCAGGCTCAATAAGTTATATATTTATATTATAAGCTGTATAGTTTTTATACAATTACATTTCTGTTATAGTTTCAGTAATTAAAGTTTAGCAGAATTAACAGAACACTTCCAGCGCACAGACCAATGACATTTCAATTTAAGATTACTGATGTAAACCTCTAGTGACACAAAATTTAAGCATGCTGAGACTGATTAGAAAGCTATTATTCATTTTTTATTTTGAAATTGTAACATTTTAGAAGTTAAAATAAAACATTCAATCATTGTGAAAGGACTGATTCTTTCATACATTAATTTCACGAGTTCACACTTCCTCATAATTACAGCAGGTTTGGCGTGCTGTCCAGGGAGCGAGCCGGGAGAACGGCGGCCTTCGAACCCTAGGGATTAGAACCCCAGCAAGGGTAAGGGTTTGGCATTGGGCTCGAACCCCGACTGCCCCCCCGGGAGGAAGTCGTGGTGATTTAAGGAGGCAGAAGGGGAAGAGGAGGGTTTGCAAAAGCGAGATGCTAATGTGTGGGAAATGGCAATATGTATAGTGCTTGGAAAGGATTTGATTGGGTGATCGTAACAAGGGGCTGATTAGCTAAGTGCTAACAGCTGTGGGTGATTCGTCCAGCGATTTTCTCCTGAAACTATGTTTTTTGCAAAACATTCATTAAGTTTGGGGGGGATTTAGTAAGAACATGATTATGTAATTCTAACAAATTATTATAAAAATGTCACTGAAAAAAACATATAGGTTACGGATGTAGAGGATCAGCAGAGGATCTGCAAGTAACCTTCCCAATCCTCTGTGGCCCAAGGAGGGGGGCACACAGAGTTGCTTTCAGTGGTGCTGAAGCAGGTGGTTGAGGGCGGAGCACATGAGTTAACACACAGTTCTAGCATGTGGAATAAGGAAATACAATATATTGATAAGATTATGGATATAATTTAAGGGAAACACAGCCTTCTGGCTGACTGTGGAAATATTGAGATTTGTTCCCACACCTACTGGGCGAAGGAGACCCAGAGGAAGCACAGCCGGAGCTACTCCGCTCTAGGTCCGACTGCGGGGCAGGGAGGTTATGCACAGTTAATGGAACACTGAGCAATAGCGCACAGATCCCGTAGGAGTGGCGCAGCAAGCCGGCACCAGCCGGTCCTCTCGCTCACCTGCTGTCCTGCTGAAGTTACGAGAAGACACAGCCTCTACGCAGAGGTCTTTTTCTGAAAAAACTAGCGAAGGTGATGCCCAACCTGCAGCTCTAATCTATGCTAAGAGGTGCCTTGAGCCTGTCATATAGGACAAAGCAACACTCTCTGAGTGAGCTCCCAGTCCTAAAGGCAAGGCTTCCCTGGTATAAAGGGAATGGCTTTAACCACCCAATGAGCCATCCTCTGTTTGGAGACAGCATTCCCTTTCTGCTGTCTGCAGTAGCACAATCCGAGCTGCTGGAACGTTCTGATGCTCCGAGTGTGGTCAGTGTAGCGTCGCTTTCTCAAAGCGCGTACAGGGCAAGCAACTCAAGGCTGGGTTTGCCTCCTCCCGGGGCAGAGCTTGCGGGTTCCTACCTAATCGCGAAGACAAAGTAGGAACCCTGGGCACAAGCAGGCCGGGTTTTTAGCCAGACCAAGCTCAAGGCACTCTATGTAGACAGAGATGGTTTGTGGGTCTCCTATCCTCTTTAGAATAGGAGGCACTGTCCTTCAGCACCAGATATTTTTGTTCTATATCTGCTTCCTGAAGGGGCTCGAAGGGAGTGTGCTGCAGGCCATGTAGGGCGACAAGAGGGTGAGCTTACCGAGGGGCGCAGCCTCCACTGCATTGTGAAATGCGGCTGTGACAGCAACATACACTTTGAGAGAAGAAGGAGACAGCCTGCGCTTCAACTTGCAGGAAAGAAAGCACAACTGCAATTGTTGCATCTCTGAGGGTCTTCTCTTTCGCGAGAGGTGCATTAGTCTACAACAGACTCATCTCGGAGCGCAAGCCAGCCTCGTAGAGGGGGCTTCCTGCTTAGGAGATGATCTCTATGACAGCATTGAAACGCCGGAGAAGTCTGTCTGCCTGGCCACGGCCAATAGGTTGCTACACTGCGGGAAAATGCCAGACCAGAGTGTGCCATGGTGCTGCCCATCTAAGGACCCGATTGTGTAACCAGCACTGAGCGGTCTCATACGAACCAGCCCAGCGGCATGTTTGTATGCGGCCGTACTGTCATATGCCCCAGGAATCTCTTTTGAGAGGGACCGCTGTCTTGTGCCTGACGTATCTAGGCAATTCAGCGTGGCCTGCGCGCTCGCTGGCGAGGCGGGCAGAACGATCGAGTCCAGCTCCATACCGAGAAAAAGAGACCCTCTCCTATCCTTTTCTTTTTCAGGGAGAGTTTACTCTTTACTCAGTCGACCTGAAGACCCTGAAGGATGAAGTGCTAAAGCACTTTGTCCCTGCACATCTATGTACAACAAATCCCGCGAGTGAGCCATTATCAGCCAGTCACCGAGATGTTACTTTAGGATGCGGGTGTCCCTCTGCCGCTTTAACTGTGAGAGAATAACTTTTGAGAGGGACAGGCCACAGGGAGTTGTACTGATATGCTTGATCCTCGAACGAAACCAGCTTTATAAAAAGGGGTCTGTGTCGAGGCAAATCGAGGCATAAAAGCACTCGTCCTCAGGTCGGTGGCTGCGGACCAACCCTGCCTCTGTCTTTTGCGTGCTTACGCGCTTTGGAGCGAGACTTTTGACCGGGTGCTTCACTCGGAAGGGACTGGTTCAAAGCTCGAGGTTCAGGATGGGTCTCAACCCACCGCTCTTTCTGGGCACGTTGAAGTGAGGGCTGTAAAACCCTGACTACAACACCGCTGGAGGGACAGGCACGATTGTGTCCTTCGCCAGTAGGACAGCAACCTCCGCACGGCAGCATTGCTATTTGAACGGCCAAGTGTAGCAAATGCCATGGGGCGGGCGCCTGGCGAACTGAATCGCATAGCCGAGGCGTACTGTCCGTATGAATCGAGGGGCGCTATGCAGGCTTCCCACCAAGTCGCCGGGAGAATCACGAGACGTTGCCCGCTGTGCCAGCAGTGGGGCAGCCTGTAGGGGGACAGGGGCAGGGACTGTGAGTCTGGCTGCATTGAGCAGCGCTTACCTGCCTCCTTGGATCCCGCAATGGTGAAGCAGTGCCCTGGATCTGCATCTGAGGAGACAAAAAAACATTTGGGTCAGATGGGAACCTCTGGGCACTGGGCCCCGAGGTGATGAGAATTTTGTTAAGAATTGCTCTTTCCGTATACACAGAAGCTCCCGGCCCTTCTCCGGGAGTGGGGACAGAGCCGGCAGTTCGGTATCCACCACGGTGCGGTGCCCTCCCGAAGCGGCTTCAGCCTCACCATCCAGCTCACCCTCAGATGCTGCCGAAGACATTTCATCCTCTCGGGGCGCCCCGAAGGACACACTAAGCCCTGTTACGGGGGGAGCGGTCTCCTCCAGGAGGACCACGGGACTACGTGGTGTGCCAGAAGTCCACACGGCTGTCACACTGGACGGAACATTCTGTACAAACACCTGGAAGTCCCCAAGAACGCGAGGGGAGCCGTCTCGTGAACGAGAGGCTGCACCTCAACGTAGCCATAGTCATCCGCTCGCAATGAGGGCATTGACCATCCACAAATGCTGTTTCAGCGTGCTCGCGACCCAGGCACGTTAGACCACCCAAAGAGGCGAGGAAACTTCCGCACCCCAAAGTGCGCGGTCGGATCGACATTACGTAGAACGTTTTCACCAACCGCTGAAAAATTTGCTCTTTTCCCGGTTGCCCAGGGAAGACCTCTCGCGGCAACTCCATGCACTCAGAGGTCTTTGCTTTCTGGATTTGCAAGATGCCACACCAGCCTTTAAAAAGGCTACCAGCCCGCAGGATCCGCTGACAGCCGCCCAGAGAAACGCTGTCAGACGAGAGAGCAGGATCGCAGGAACTCTTTAAAGGTAGTTCCTCTATCATTCTCCCGAACTCACTGAGGGGGTCTCCTAGATAGCGCAGAACGGCGAAGGCTCTGAAGCGAAAATCTGAAGGGGCATTCCGCTCGTGCCCTCGCAGTGATGAGGTGCACCTGAGCTCAATCAAATGCATGCCAATATTCATTGGCCTTTTTGTTTAAAGCTCAAAGGCAATTGGTCTCTCTGGCGAGTTCCCATATGTAACGTCCAAGTGATTTGACTGAAAGGGTAACTATAAATATAGTATATATTATAACACTATAAATTATAGTGTTCATTTATTTTACAAAATCTTACAGAATATACCAACACAGTAGTACCTTCAGATACCATCACTTTACCGTGGTACCTCCACTATACTTAATAACCCTAAGGTAAGTGTGTTAGTATAAGTACGTATAAGTATGTCAGTTCAATATTTTGCATATTTAGGCATGTGACGTTTAATGAATAGTGCATCCTTTTTATGTTTTATCTATGTTTTTGTCTGTAGAAAGTAAAAAAGGTGCGTTCACGTGAGCAGAAGGAAAAGGGCTTCTATGAGATTCTGGACTGGGTGGAGCAAAATAGATCCCAGGACATACAACAGTTCTGGCGCTGTGTGTTTGAAGATCATATCCTGCAGCTGAACCCATCGCTACACATCCTCAGAAACAGTCTGCTGGATGGTCAGTAGTTTTGATTATTATCAGCTTTATGTTTTGTTATCTAGAGGCTCATAGTGTTTCTAAGCTTCCATAGATCAAGAATGGGGTCTTACAGTCATGGACAAAAATATTGTCACCCTTGCAATTCTGTGAGAAAATGCAACCCTTCTCTCTTTTGTTTGCATTGGAAAACACAAAAAATATTCCACACAGAACCCAACAAATGCACCTGACAAAATTATTGGCACCCTAAACTTAATATTTGCTAGCACCCCTTTAGAAGAAATAACTGAAATCAATTTCCTTGTGTAACCATGAATGAATTTCCTGCACTTCTCTAATGACATTTTGGACAAGTCTTCTTTTGAAAACTGCTCCAGGTCATTCAGAAGGATGCCTTCTCCCAACTCCACAGGTGTTCAATGGAATTCAGATATGGATTCATTGCTGGCCATTTCAGAGTTTATTTCAACCATTTCTAACAATTTTGACAAGGTGCCAAAAATTTTGTCCAGTCCATTTTTGACTTCTGTGTGAAATTTTATCACATTTTACTTTTTCTTCTGTTTTTGTGTGTGTGCGTGTTATTGCAGTACAAACAAAAACAATAAGAAAACACCAAAACGTTTGCAAATGGAAAGAAGTTTCTGACAGAATTTCACGGGTGACCATATTTTTTGCCATGACTGTATATCTGTATAGTGTCTTTTTATTATTTTCTTTGTCCAAGGTGCTTATGAGAAAAGGGAAAAATTTGAGAAAGGGAAGGAGATGAGTTTTAAAAGAAAGAGAAGTAAAGATGATAGAAGTGAGGATAGTGATGATGCTGGTCCTTCCTCTGCTTCCACACCCAAGTGGAAGAAACCAAACAAAAAACCCTCATTCTGTGAGTCCCTGAACTTCAGCAGTTTCCTTCAGGATTATAGTTGAATAACACTGCCTGAAAGCAGTAATGTGTTTCATTTCTCAAGGTTCAGAAACAAACTTTGGTTTGGTCAAGGAAAGTGGTGCGAACAATTTCCTGGAGCTGGGAGGGAAAGGAGGAGGAACAGAGTTAAGAGAGAGAGTTGGGGAAGAAGACATGGCAGATCTGTCTGTTTTCCAGGCTCCCTCTTTACCAGTCACCTGTGTTTCACATACTGGAACACTGTACAAATACAGGTTTGCATCAGGTATGTTACTGCACTGATTTGTGTGCAGAACTTAGTTTGTTTTGTCTGTGTCGAAGGCTGTTAAAGGTGTTTTTTACCTTGGCATAGTTAAACAATAACAGTTCTGTCCATGGAAACTTTTCTTATAGCATAGTTGCATTTTTTCCACTTACTAAATATGTAAATGTAGTTAATGTAGTCATTACTTATAGTTTTTGGCTCTGGTATGCCTAAAATGATAAACTAAAATCTCTGTCCTTTTTGCCACAGGTGGCTGCCTAGTTCACCTACTGTATATTCCGTCAAGATTTTTCATGAATATAGGCCCGGATCTATATAGTATATAACTGAGAGAAAAAGTACTGAAATATATATTTTCCTCCCTGTGTTTCTCCTGCTATGTGAGCTATTGAAATTAGCAGCACTGACACAGCCAATTAGAACAAAGCTCAACAATAAGCCTCACTGTAAATCAGCCAATCAGAGCAGAGCTCAACATTAGTATTCATGACCCTTCTAAAATTAGTATTTCATTCAGAAGCCAAATCCTATCATTGAAAATGGACATGTTAAACCATTTCTGGAGATGCGTTGCCTTTACTTAAACCTCATAGCTTCTAAATAGACATCAGAGAACAATTTTAAAAACAATCAATCCATTCTATGGTACCTTTAATGTTTATGTTGTGTTGCAGGGAGTCGTGGGAAGTGTATACGTACTGAGGAAAGATGGTTTACTCCAGAGGAATTTGTAAAGCAGGAACTGACTCTCACTGATAGACACTGGAAGAAAGATATACTGTGCCATGGAAAAACACTCAACTTTTTAATAAAGGTAACAAATGGCAGAGATAGCATATAAAACGTATGATTGTTTAATTAAGTATTTGTTTTCTTGTTTGTAATTTCTAGAAAAAGATCCTGCACATCCATTCCCTTCTGTGTGAATGTGTGAAATGCAGTACTAAAGAGCAAGACATAGTAAGAAACATCTCTACCTAAAATATTTCATCAATTACAGTCATCATAAAAATTATTTATAATAACTTAAAGTTTTAATCTTTTAAATAAGTTAATGTTTATGTAACGGTGAATGGTGACAGTGGAGTTCAAATGCAATTTTGTTAAAATAGTCATACAGTCCGCGTAAATCACCAGCAAACAACAACATCCAAGGTGAGATAAAAAGATCCAAATGCATTTATTTCTGTGATGATGGTAAAATGTTATTTCATGTTGTTCTCTGTCTAGATGGATCAGAAAAATGATGACGAGTGTTATGTGTGTCGTTCTGAGGAAGATCTCATGTGTTGTGACGAGTGTCCACGAGCTTTTCATTCAGACTGTCACATACCAGCTGTACATGGAGACTCATCTGGGTGAGAGACACAAACAGAACAGAAATCATTAAACCAGCAAGTATGAATGCTGGACATTCACCCTGTACAGTAAATGTGTGTTTGCTTGTAGAGAATGGATTTGTACCTTCTGTGTGTTAAAAAACAATCAACAGTGGCGTGACTCCACTCAGAACATGTCTCAACAAGAAGCTTCCGATGCCCCAGTCTCTAAATACAGTTTGGTAAATACACAAACACACACAAACTTGAAAATTAAAATTCTGTATCACATTAATTACTCGCCCTCGTGTCGTTCCAAACCTAGAAAAAAAACCTACAGATATTTTTATGGAATCTGAGAACTCTTTGACCCTCCCATAAACAGCAATGTTTCACGATCAAGATCCAGAAACATAGCGAGGAGATCAGTAAAATAATCCATGTGTAGAACGACATGAGGGTACCTAATTAATATCAGAATTGTCATCAATTGTTTATGGGCCTAATTGTGGATATGTGTGTTATTTATCATCTTTAGCACTGCCACTACCTCCTGTTATGTGTGTACAGAGAGGACATCCAGAAGGTGTTTGTTAAGGATCCACGAGCAACAGTGAGATTTTCTCCTTATGTTATTATGCCTTTCATGCCTTAGTTAAACTTAAAATACTCATGAAATTTATTAAAAGAATATGAATAAGTAAATAAGACCAGAAATAAAATGAGTCCATAACTCAGCCGATGTGGCTGGACAGAATAAAGCAGAAGCTGGAAAGCGGACAGTATCAGACGGTACGAGCGTTCGTCTCTGACTTTCAGCTTCTTTTCAGCAACAGCAAGTTCAATAGGGTAAGAATATCTGAAACATGTTACATAATGAATAAATCACTAAATAACAGATCAATATGAGAGTTGTTTTTCAATCTGATGTTTACACAAATCTTGCACATTATTAATGATTATTGTTCAGATGATTGATTTTACAAGAGGACATTTGTTATTAACAGATTTATTTGTATTTTGTTCTCTTGTTTTTAAAGAACAATGAATTTGGCCGAATGGGTGCCAGGATGAAGCAAATGTTTGATGAAGAGTTCAGGAAAGTCTTCACTATCAGCATCAATTAACATCTTTCACTAACTGAGATCTGGGTTTCCGTTATCACCACTGTTATAATGCGGTACAGGGTAAAACATCCTTAGATGAAAATACAAAAACGGTTTATACTATTAGACATTTCATTAGCTGTCAAACTATTCATGTTATTAATGCTGTAGATAAGAATGTTCTCAATTTAAGGTGTTTTACATTGGAAGAACAAAAAGATTAATTGATTGATTGGCTGAACATAAATATGCATCAGAAGGTGTAACAAATATCCAATGGCAAAACATTTTAACTTAATTCATGGCAGTAATTCTTAAATCCTTAGAATACAAAGTACCGATCATGCGAATATTACTATATTAGGAAAGACCATACAGAACTTAAACTTAACCAAAGACAGACCTTTTGTATTTACAAATTAAAGGCTAATATGTATCCAGGATTGAATGAGGACTTGTCATTTTTATTTTGATATTGATATTTTGTGTGTGTGTATTTAAGTATAAACATTTGTGTAGACATTTTTGTGTATGTTTAATTTTATAGCGCATTGTCTGTCACATGACTATGACTTAATGATTGACAATTGCTTTCACCTGTGCTTAGTTTGTTCAATCTCCTTGAAGAAGGCATGTGAAGAAACGTGTTGGATGTAGCCATCTGATAATACAGGCTTTATAATCTATATGCTTAATCAGTGTGAGAACATGTGACTCTAGATAAACAAATCCATTCAGAGTAAACTATAAAGTGTATATTAACAAATACGATGTGCACCATATATAGGGATTCAAATTAAACCAAAAATGTAATTATATATACACAGTTTGAGAGTTTTGAAAATAAACATTAAAGCCTGACATTTTTAGAATCTGCATTTTACAGTTAACATTGAAGAGGCCAAATCTTAAGTTTCTCTCTAATGTTGTCTCTAATTACTGTGATGTGCTGGGTTTAGATTCCAGATCATTTACTAGACGAGGTTCATACTCTGTACAATTCGGCTTTTACAGAAGCTCCTTCAGAGTCAAGAGCATCCAACAAGACAGATTTTCCTTGGATGTTTTTTTCGTAACAAGAACTTCACTGTAAATTTCCCCTTTGGTCATCTTTTTGGCCCTTAGACCATCAGCAATCTCCATCACGATGAAATTCTCTCAATGAGGTGACGTCTGTGTTTGTTCACAAATTCAGATTCTGATTAAAACAAACAAAAAAGATTAAACTTTTCAAAAGAAGTTTTGTGCGCAGCGGAAAGATCGAGCAACTACTGCAACTGATTTCATACCTCTGAGCATTCCGTACGTCTTGGCCTGATGTTACAAACACAATAGAAGAATCAGTCATAAAAACCTTTCCAAATCAAAACCTTATAAGTGCTTCAGAGATCACAATATTCTATTTAGTTGCCAGAATGTTAAAATCATCCGAAGACTCTTGGGGATAAACACTAATCAACTTTCTGTCAAATAAAAGTGCACAACTCAGGTCATCAGACGCCCATTTTCTACAAGTTGTTATGATTCTTCAGTCTTAATAATGTGTATAACGCAAAAGCTTACATACAGTATTATTGTGATACCAGTTAAATCTTTTTTTACTCACATCTGTTTTTAATCTATTTTAAATCTTCCATTATGCTTTTTATTTCACATCTGCTGTTATAATTACACTCAACTCATATCCCTAATCAATTCTAGCATTGCAACAATTATGTGTGTCAGTCATTCATTACCTGTGAGAAGGATTCGTTGTGGAACCCACACTTCGCATCCATCAGTGTTATCCTTAAGACTTAGCATGACCTCCTTAAGTCTGATATTCACAAACACTTCAAATGTGGGATGATAGTTTGGACCAAAATTTAACTCAAAGTTCTCAGTCTGAAGAACAAGAACAAGACTATGAAAGAAATTCTTCGGGCAGAAAAAATAAAAGCTCCACATATATTCATGAGTTCGCGCTTCCTTATGATAATAAAGAAATAAGCATGTTAATAAATTTTTTTTTTCTATAAATAATGGATAATATTTAAAGTAAATATGATGTTACCGCTGGCTGCACTGTAGATCTCTTTGGTTGACAACACAGACGGTATTGTGTTCCCGGGATGAGACAACACTTTGAACTGGTTTTAATATGTGTGTTCTCCGTGTGCTGATCCTTGACCTTAAGAAGAGGAGGAGGTTAGAAAGAGGCTGTGTAGGCCAGCAAGAGCCTAGCCTATCACTGTAAAAAATTGCTGTAGTTATACAGCTGGTTTCCAGTAACTTACTGTAGATTTATATTTATGAAATTTCTTGGCAACAGTTTATTCAAATATTAATGAAAATTAAACATAAACCCCTACATAATGAGACAAAATGAAGACTAATTAGCTAATTAATATCAAGCTTAGATTTTATGACATGTCAAAAAAAGACTTGAAATGGCATGAAAACATGAGCTGTGTGAGTTTTTTGTCTGTTATTAGCTTGGCTAAATTTAAAGTAAAAACTGAAGACAGGAAATTATTGTATAAAGTCATTATTCTTGTTTTTTTAGTTGGGTTTTTTTTGCTCACAAAAAAAAAAACATTCTCGTAGTTAAAAAAACACTCATTTTAATTGTGTCCTAACTACCTTTCTGAGCCTTGATACGCATTGTTATGTCATAATTATACAATGTGAAATGATGCCAGTGCGATTTTGCTAAGTTCGACGTGTTCCTAGGTCAACATAATTTGTTGACCCTGGAACAACATTTTAATCCAAAATTTTTGTTTTGACCTTATCTCTACACCTGAACCTAACGTTACTAATGATGAATGTCTAAAATCATATTTATTTATAGATGACTGACACTGATGTACAAGCACCAAACACTGATTGTAAGCCTAAACTTCACAAAAACTATTAACTGGTTCTTCAAATCTGATTGGCTAATCACAATGTTGTTCCAGGTTCAACAAATATGTTGACCAAGGGACACGTCGAACTCAGCAAAATCAGGTTCTGCGAGAAAGCACGCTTTGTTAGAATGTTACAATTAGGCGCTTCACGTGCCTCATATTTACGTGCTTTGGTAAGTCATGGAATCACCATAAAAAGCTGTTTCAGCGATTGATTAAAAAAACAAAAACCAAAAAAAAAATTTATATAGAAAATACATGATTTGGAGTGAAGAAGGTTGAATTTTTACCTCTTCAGCCTGAAAAGTCAATTCAGGAAATAGTGCAGGATGTGCAGAGCTAGAGCCTTGACGCAAACGTGTTGTGTGCTGTATTCATCCAATCAATGATATTAACACCCCAAATATACAAATAAGAATGTGAACCCAGGGTGTACGAACACACAGTGTTAACTGCATTCAGTACAGTAACTGCCAAAATGATGCCATATAGTTTACATCAGGTAATACTAGCAGAGTGTACTGTTATATTGACAACACAACTAAACGTTTTGTCCATCTTTTTTTGTGAACAATGACACAAAGACATCAGGCATGCAAGAGGATTTTACCCCCGCTGTCAGACCAGAGCCATTATGTTCAAAATGTTCTTTGGCCTGTCACAGACCAATGATGGGATAATGTGGCAGAATTTTATTTTTATTTATTTTTTCTGCTGTCTTGTACTGTACTCTATAGGACATTGAATTGGGCAGTACAATTTTTGTAGTATTGTTTTGAATGTATCTCATCCGTTTGTAAAACTATGTTGTAGTGTGTGTGTTTTTGAGAGTTTCTGTGTCATATCTGAGGGCAAAGTTACTGTAGTTTTTTCAGCCAAAGTTAATGGTTTTGAGTTTTTTGGTATTATATAATCATTAAATGTACAAAATGTATCCATACCTCTGACACTGGAACATTCCGTGGGAGCAAATGGACATCCAGTATGTTTTCGTCCTCTCTCACTGTTACAGGTCGCAGAAAGAAAAGTACTTGGGCAACGACCGGAGAAGGAGGAGAGATCTTCTTTTTTATGAGCCCAAAGGTGGAGTGATCTTTGATGTCAATCATCACATGATCTTCAGTCACTTTAAGTGGATTCATTATTGCTACATTACCACCAGTGAAA